>JZKD02S2084155.1:118227-128988 GCA_000966675.3 Picea glauca
ATGATTTAAAATCTTAAAAATATATTTTTTCGTTAAAATTTAAATATTTTATGTATTTTAAAAAAAAAACGGTTCATTGAAACCGGTTCGACCGGTTTATTACCGGTTCCGGTTCAGGTTAGACCCTCGACCAGTTCCGGTACTGGTTTCGGTTTTTAAAACCTTGGTTGTAGTATCTCTCATGAATCCTGGAGAAAGATAGAGCAAATACAAAAGAATTTTATAAGCTATAATCTCAAAATTAAAATAAATACACCTTATCCCATCCTCCTCTTAGAAACAAGCCTCTCCCCCATTGAGAGGATGGCAATAACTAGATACCTAATGTATAAGAACAAGTTAAACAACATGGAACACAATAGGATTCCTAAAATTGCTTCAAAATCGAGTTGTAATCACCATCGACTCAAGCGAGGATGGCATATGTTAGATTACTAAGAGGGGGGGTGAATCAATAATGAGAAATTATATCAATTATTAATCCTTTAAACCACAAAGTATATTATTTTACTTATTCAACCATGTTCATCTATTTAACATTTATATCTTAATATATACAGCATTAGCATTCATCAATGCATAATAAACAATAACAAACACATCCACACAATGCACAATACATCAATATTTACATGGAAACCCAATGCGGGAGAAAATCATGGAATAATTTTCTAATATTTCAAGAATTACATTAAAGGAAGCACCAACTTCCAATTCTCCAGCTACAACTGGAAGGAGGCTCTGACCCCCTAGTTTCTCAGGCTACAACCTGAGGGAAGATCCAACTCCCCAATTCTTTGGCTACAACTAGAAGGAGGCTACAACCCCCTATGCTTTCCGGCTACAACCGGAAGGTGGTTACAACCACCTATCATTGCCCCGTCCAACCGCCCTGAAATATAAGTAGAATGATGGAACCACTGTCACACTATCACTGTAAGATATACTGTCGTAAACCTGTACCAAGCAAATTGCACCAAACAACCTGTAACAACTTGTACCAAACAATGTATAATCAACTTATGTCAATAACACGTGCCAACATGTACCATGCATCAACCTGTACCTCAACCTGTACCATAAGCAAGTGCATCAACCATGCACCAAACCTGTACAAATAACATGTCACAACAACTTGTCCAAACAACCTATCACAACAACATGTCTCATCAATCTTATCAACCAAATTAGATCTATTCACCAAGATCAATCACCAAGAGAACTCTTAGCCATATGCACAATATAACCAAGATGTGCATCAACCAAGAATATCAAAACAACACATAATCATCACCAAGATCAATATGTGCTTCTAATAATATACCAGGATAAGTATGTTACATCATCCATAAACCATGTGTCAACAATACTACTAACAAGTGCCTCCAACTATGTACCAAGTATGTACCAATCATGCATCATTTGCACATCAACTATGACTCATCAATATGTACCAACATCATCAACTATACACCTCATGTATGTGCCAACTCATCAACTACTTATCTCAACCATGTACCAAGCATGTACATCAACCATATACCAAATACATATACCAATTTAACCATCAAAAGTTCTCTAGCAATACATCACACTATCCATAACCAAATACCATAAACCCTTACATCAAACCATGCACCATAACCTCACTTTTATGTATCCTTGGGGGTGTATCATTCATAAGCCAATCATATACCAACACCACTAACAAGTGTCTCTCACAATGCACCACAAGATATGCCAATAAATCAAACTAAGTGCACTAACATTATACTTCAATAGATCTATCTCAAAACCATTCTACAACAAGCCTTAAACTTCTAAGAGGGAATCCAACAGATTTACAAGGAAAACCCTCAACCAAATTCATAAGTTCAACACTACACATATGAAAACCATACATTTTTTTCTTCTTGTAGCATTTTGTTGCCACGATTCAGCTGTCGCGATTTTTCTGCCGCAATTTTTCTGCCACACTTTTTCTACCACATTTTTCTTGCCGCACTTTTCTCTATCAATAATACCTGCCCAAATAACCTTTCACAAAATAGATATTCAATAGGTGTTAATGAGAGACCCTTACTCTCTTATTTATACTCTCCAAGTAGCTTCCTCTAGAAGTATCAATTTTTGTCCACTTAACCTAACCACTTTCCACAAATAGTAAGTTCTCCACTCCTAGTTGCAAATAACTTTATTATTTAATTAAATTCTTTTGCAGCCAATTTCATTTATACATAAATAGTAAACTCACCACTTCTTGTTGCAACCACTTTATTATTTAAATAATTTCACTTTGCAACCACTTTGACTACTTTATTATTTAAATAATTTATCTTTACTCACAACTTCTTGTTGCAACTAACTTTTTTATAATTAGTCAATTCATAACTTATTTTCCCTTAACTAACTTCTTATTGCAACCACTTTATTATTTAATTTATTTCTTGGTCAACCACTTTGACTAATCAACCTTATCATCACAACTACTTTACCATAATTACCAAACTCACTATTTCTTGTTGCAACTAACTTATTTTTAATTATTTTCTTAATGCAAGAACTATACCCAAGATTAACTGTTATTTACCATCAATTTTACTAGTACACTTCTTCTAGGAGCTTCTAGAATAATTGACTTCTTTGACCTTCAAGGGTCTTCTAGATAACTCATGAGGGTTCTCCAACTTCATATGGCCATGATTCTCTAACCGTGAGTATTTTTGTGGCATTCTGCATATCACTAGAAATGACATGACATATATTATCCATCTAGAATAGTCTTACATGCATATACACAGATATTCATTACATTATTCCTCAACCAAACTTGGGTTCCTTAACCATACCTTTAGAGCTACCAGACATACTCAAGGGTTGACATCAATCTCTAAAAGTTGACATTAATCTACAATATCACTCTCCAAAGGTTGACATCAATGACAACCAACAATCCAAACCAACTATCCATCAATATAAACCAACTTTCTGACAATCTCCCCCTTTGGCATTGATGGAAACACTTAGTCATGATACAATTCATGCTCATACTCCTCATCAATGTTTCTATATCTCCCCCATTGACATCAATGGCAAAGGGTATCTCTCCTTGGGGACACTCCCCCTGACTAAACTCTCCTTGGGGATGCTCCCCCTATCTAAATGCCTTTGATATTTTCTCTGTGTTTCTAAGCCTCTGATTACTCTCTCTCCCTTCATATTAATAATATCCCCCCCTTTGAAAAATGGTATCACTCTGATGCAACACTAAATTCATATCGCTCATTCTTCCCTTGTGACAATCTTTCCCCCTAGAAACATGCCTCTGTGCTTTCTCTCTCTCCAAGCATCTAACTCTATATCATGCATCTGATGAATTTGTTCCCCTGGAATCATACCTCTATTCTTACCTCTCTATCTGACAACTTCTTTGAATGATATGTATACCTATCTTTTTAGTTATGTTATTCTCTCAACTTCTCTGCAAGATGTTGTGTAGAAAAATATAAGTCTTCATGTACCTGATTCCTTTTGGAGTTATTGTCCATTGGTGCTTCCTTGTGTAATCAACTGACATATATGAAAAGAATTTAAGAATAATCATTCAAATATTCATGTGTAATTATCATTCATTATGATAATGTTCCTTTGTCTCTGAACCACTCTCTGAACCAATATATGAATCCAAGTCTCTGCTACACAATTGTTCATAATGTTGACCCATATGTCACGGTACTACAATTAAGTCTTCACTACTGCAGTTGATCAATATATCATATTGTACTTTTGCTAACTGACACCTCTGAATATGTCTACTCAAACTCTGCAAGTTTCTCGAAGGATGGTTCTCTTGTATGTCTCAACTACCACATAGACTCCCCCTGTCAAATATTCATATTACTTGGGAGTCTCTAAGTCAAATGGATCGGAGTAATTCCTGCTTTGATGTAGATTCATCATCATCTTCATCGGTAGACTCATCATCTCTTTGAATTTTGACTTCTTTTTGTCTGTGGATTCATCTTTCAGTACAATACATGAAATTACAATATCTTGAACATGTTCCTTATTTAGTTGTCCTTCTTTTCTTTCATTTCTTTTCCAAACCTTTATGTATCTGACATATTCCTTTTTCTTTGTAGATTTGTCTTCATCTCGTTTTATTTCTAATCTTGCGATCTCTAGGACCTAGTCTTTGTTCACATGTTCTTCTCGTTTTCTTATCCATACTTTCTTATATTTGATATCAGTGTTCTCTTTCATAGAAGTATCAATCACACTTCTACAATCACGAGCTATGTGTCCATAGTTATGACATTTGTAACATTCAATGTTACGTGGGGCCACATAATCATTTCTTGCTTGAACATTTATTTTATAATCCTTGCAATCGACGACCTTATGTCAAAAGTTAGTACAATAAAAACAATGACCATAAAATAAATTTACATACCTGGTGTTGGATTACGGAGAGACGGGGTGATCGGTAAAAGAGAAATTTAATTAGTTTTAACCATATAATGCAAGTGTTATATCAATGTAGTATTATAATGCAATAATTTCAAAGTAAATAAACAATGAACAAATGAGCAATCATACACATACACAGTACACCAATTTTTTTACGTGGAAACCCAAAGCGGGAGAAAACCATGGAATATTTTTTCTTATATGTATTTAAGAATTACATTCATTGGAAGCACCAACTTCCTTTGTTTTCCAGCTACAACTGGAAGGAGGCTCCAACCCCCTAGTTTCTCAGGCTACAACCTAAGGGAAGCTCCAACTCCCCAATTCTCTGGCTACAACCAGAAGGAGGCTACAACCCCCTATGTTCTTCGGCTACAGCCAGAAGGTGGCTACAACCACTTGTCCTTGCCCGATCCAACCGCCCTAAAATAAAATTAGAATGATGGAACCACTGTCACACTATCACTGTGAGATATACTAGTGCAAACCTGAACCAATCAACCTGTAATAAACCTGAACCAATCAACCTGTAATAAACCTGTAATCAACATGTACCATAAACAAGTGCATCAACAATGCACCAACCTGAATTTTTGCCTTGACTGGTCATAATCATGATTGAAGCTTCTTTGTGTCTTGAACATGGATAGTCTTCTTGAAGATGTATCTTCAATAGTGATCTTAGATTCTGGTTGACCATGATTCATTCCTTTGAGTACTTCTGCATAACTCTTTATATTTTCTTCATTCTTCTTTTCTAACAACCTAGAGTGCTTCTCTTCATTCTCTATAATTGATGTAGATGTTTCTATCTCTTCAACATTCTTGTTGAGCTTGACGATTTTACTTCTGAATGTGACAACTTCTTCTTCAAGCTTCTCAACCTCTTCTTCTTTCTTCATTATCTGAGACTTCATGACTTCTTCTGTTCTTTTCACTTCTTCAAGCTGAATTTTTTATGTGATTATTTCTTCTTCAAGTCCTTTCTCTTCTTGACCAAACTCTACCTCAATCTAGTTTAGATCGTTAGTTATTTCCTTAAGATGATCTATCAATATCTTCTCTCTCATTTCTGCTTCTTCCTTATGTGTTGCTATGTTGGCTTCCAAATATTTCTTTTGATACTCAATATTTTCTTCTATCTTTCTGGCTTCTTCTAGTTGAGTTCTTAAGTTCTTGATAACATGTTGGGCTTCTTCAAAAATGTGAACACTTTCCTTTTGTTTCATCAATTTTTTCTTGAGTGACTTGTTTTCTTCTCTTAGTTCATCTAAAGCACTAATCAATTTTGCTTCATAATTGTCTTCCTTTTCAATTAGTTTTTATGCCTCATATTCTTCATGGCATTATATTTCAAGATGTTCATGTTTTTCACAATTAAAGAAAAACAACATACCTCTGGTGATTATGTACTCTTCATCTTCTGAATCTGTTTGACATGGTGAACATATTTCTTCTTGATTTGTACCTGCATTTTCTTTGGCATTTTATGAATCTGCGATGGGTGAAGAATATATATCATGTAACTTATCCCAAATTTCTTTGCTTGATGAACATTTGCCAACCTTTTCTCTTACCGAATTAGGTAATCATTCCCAGATGAAATCCATTGCTATTTTGTTATTCTTCTTCAATTCCTTCTGGGTTGCAGTCTTTTCTCTTTTTGAACTATCATATCCTATAACGACTGATATCCAAATAAAATACCCTTTATGCCTATTAAAAAACTTTCGTCCTTCCACTCCACATCTCCTACTTTAAACCATTCTGACCATTGAATAGTGGTACTTCATTCTCAGAATAATCCATGATCTCCTTCTAGTGGTTAAATTGTTTCTTGAAGGAACCTGCTCTGGAACCAATTGTTGGATTACTAAGAGGGGGGTGAATCAGTAATAGAGAAATTTAATCATTTTTAACCGTATAATGCAAGTGGTAAATAAACAATGAACAAATGAGCAATCATACACATACACAGTACACCAATGTTTTTACGTGGAAACTCAAAGCGGGAGAAAATCGCAGAATGTTTTTTATTATATGTCTTTAAAAATTACATTCATTGGAAGCACCAACTTCCTTTGTTTTCTAACAGTAGCAAGAAGGAGGCTCCAACCCCCTAGTTTCTCAGGATACAACCTAAGGGAAGCTCCAACTCCCCACTTCTCTAGCTACAACCAGAAGGAGGCTACAACCCCAAATGTTCTCCGGCTACAACAAGAAGGTGGCTACAACCACATGTCATTGCCCCATCCAACTGCCCTGAAATAAAAGTAGAATGATTGAACCATTGTTGTAACATCCCCGGCCATCAACCCACTTGTCAGGCAACGCTACTACAGGGAAACATTCTCATACTTATAGAGTATGCATTTAAATGAAGTTAAATGGCTTAACAAAGTCATTTATAACATACAAAATTAATGGAATCAACATTAAATATCATTGCAACAGAATACATGATAATATTACAAGCATCATAGACATGCATTTTAATTGAAATTAAACATGTGCATATATTTATCTTTGAAATTGCAGTAACTCCACCAACCACGTGTAAACTTTCCATGAACCTCCCAGCCTTAGACCTCACTACTCATCACGCTCAACAGTGGGGCACCCCCGAGCTGGGACTAAGCTCCACCCAAGGTAAGGGAATGCTAGACTAGGCTGAGGTTACAGGAAAACTGCATAGAGAAATCGGAAGGATTCTCCCCCTAAAGCCTTCTTACGCCCACTACTCATGGAATCTCATTCCCCACATGATTGTTCCACCCCGAAGTATACACCTTCACAAGCACAGTCCATTGGTGCTTCACCTCCCCTCTAGGCCTTGACAACAAGATGGATCAGGAATTCTCAGAGCTCTGTAGCTGGAGTTGGACTCTCTCTGGGATAAAACCACTCCCTGGCAGACTCCCTCACCTAGAGAGAGTTGCTCACAGGCCTGAAAACTTGCCTCTTCTACCATGGGCCTTAAAACCCGGTTCTTCAACCATTTTTCAACTCAATTACCACAAGTTAAAGATAACAGAAGCAACAACAGATTTTGGCTAACTCACTGGTGATAGCAGCAACAGGAAAAATTGGGTGTGGAACCAGGAAACGGCAATAGGCCACTAAGACACAACACGGTCAGGTAATGCCCATTTGCAGGAAGCGTGACAAGAAATTTACGTAGAGATCGAACACAGACTCAACAGTTCAGGCAGAGGGTGTATCGAATTCTCAAGAAAACATCACAGGCTTCGGGTTTCAAAACTGTGTGAGGTTTACAGAACTCAGACGCAGAGATCCCTCAGTTCAGACAACAGACAGTCGAATGGAGGATGAACCCCCATCATGGCTCAATTCTTGGGTTAAATTGCATGATCTTGGTTCGACACATGTCACCCATGAGGTTGCATGCTCTCCATCAGTATGTGTTCCCTTTTGCTCATACTCCCCCTTTCTAGGAACTTGGGATAAAAACCTACATTTCACATAGCCTTTGGAATAATAATAAATTATTATTCCCAAGGACTTAGGCCCTTAAGCTTAGCCCCTTTTTCCAACCTTTCAGCCCCTTTTCCCTTACCCACCTTGTGGAAGCTTAGTCCCCAATCATTCTTTCTTCGTGGTCGGTCTACACGTAGTGATGTTTAATCTTTATTAATGTTTTGCGTATTACATATACAAAAACAGGCTCCTGGCCTTTGACACTTAGGCTCTCCGGCCTAATAAAAACATAAGCCCACCAACTTATCAATACTTGTCTCACCAACTTACAAAACATGATTTACAATTCATAAACATGATTACAACAGGGCTCGTCCTTGGGGATATTACAATCCCCTCCCCTTATTTTTGCATTGTCCTTAGTGCAACTTTTACACAGCATCAGCAAGATTTCCAAAATCTTCAAAAAGATGTGGATATTCTTCCCGCATAGCATCTTCATGTTCCCAAGCCGCATCCTCAGGACCATACCAAGTCCACTGGACCTTTACAATCCCTATGGCTCGATTTCGGAACTGTTTGTTTTTCGGTCTAATATGCACACAGGATGCACTTCCAGGACACCCTCTTGTTCCACCTGAATCACATTCCAGTCAATTACATGATTAGCATCAGGTATATATTTCTTAATAAATGAAACATGAAACACATTATGTACATTCATGGATACAGGTAATGCAAGCATATATGCAACCGGCCCAATCCTTTCTAGGATTTCAAATGGTCCACAAAATATGGCTACCAACTTGGCGCAGTTTCCCAGCTTCAGGGAACTTCTATTGGCTTTGACTTTCAGGAAAACATGATCGCCCACTTTAAACTCTCTGTGGATTATGTTCTTATCAGCATAACTTTTCTTCCTGTCTTGGGTAGCCTTTAAATTCTGCTTAATTTTTAGCATTTCTTCTTCCATTTCCTTGAGAAAATCTGGCCCAACTACTGCCCTGTCAGCTAGATTATCCCAGCTTATGGGAGTATTGCAATTTCTGCCATAAAGTGCTTCAAATGGGCTCATGTTCAACAATGCTTGATACCCATTGTTGTAGGCGAATTCTACCAAATGCAAGTAGTCTTCCCATTTCGATGGTTTGTCCATCACATACATCTTTACTGTGTCTTCTATTACTCTATTTACCCTCTTTTTCTGTCCATCAAACTCGGGATGATAAGTTGTGCTAAAGTTAAAATTTATTCTGAATCATTTGAACAACCCCTTCCAGAAATTTGAAGTAAATTTTGGGTCTCTGTCAGACACAATTATCTTAGGGATTTCGTGCAATCGTGTTATTTCCTTCACAAAGATGTTGGCAACATCCGTTTCCTTGAGAGTAGTCTTTAATGGAATGAAATGGGCAAATTTCGTAATCTTGTCCACCACCACCATAATCGAATCATGTTGCTTGTCTGTTCTAGGCAATCATGTGATGAAATCCATTGTCACTACTTCCCACTTCCACTCAGGAATGGGTAAAGGTTGCAGCAAGCCTGATGGGCACCTATGCTCAACTTTAACCTTATGGCACTCCATACATCTGGCTATGTATTCATCAATATCTTTCTTCATAACTGGCCAAAAGTAATGCCTCTTGACTGCTGCCACGGTTTTCTGATATCCAGGGTGCCCTGTATAAGGCACATTATGCATTTCATGCAAAATCATGCATTTCAAGTCCTGGACATTAGGTACATAAATTATGTTCTTGTACAGAAGTATTCCATCAGTTTTCAATTTATAACTCTCCACTTTCTGTGGAATCTTACCTTGTTGTAGCTTTGCTACTAAATCCATGTACTGCAAATATGTATTTGCAACCTCCAAAATTGTGCTTGTAATATCAGTTCGGTACATGTTAATGGTTGTAGCATGTAATTCATCCACTCTCTTGTTGAGTGCATCAGCCACTTTATTTTCCTTCCCTTTGATATGTTTGATATCAAAATCGTACTCACAGAGAAACTCCAGCCACCTACTATGTCTAGCGTTCAAGGTTGGTTGATCAAACAAGTACTTTAGACCATTATGGTATGTTCTTAGTTCGAACCTCCTTCCCATGAGGTAATGTCTCCATTTCTTTGGAGCGTGTACTATGGATGCCAACTCCAAATCATGAGTTGCATAGTTCATTTCATTCTCTTTCAACTTTATGGATTCATAACAAATTATGAATCCATTCTCACTGAGGACCCCTCCAAACCCTTCTTTACAAGCATCAGTGCACACCATGAAATATTCGTTTGTATCTGCAATCCTCAATATTGGAGCACTGGTTAACAGTTGCTTCAATTGGTGGAAGTTTTTCTCACAATCCTCTGTCCTTTGAAACTTCTTCTCCTTCCTTTGTAAGGAAGTGATAGGGTGAGTTATCCTCAAGAACCATGCGATAAACCTTCTGTAATATCCAGCTAAGCCCATGAAGGATCTAACTTCCGTCACGTTCTTTGGTGCTAACCATTCCCTAATGGCCTCAATCTTCTCAGGATCTACAGCTATCCCATCCTTTGAAATAATATGTCCCAGGTAATGGATATGCTTTTGATAAAACGAGCACTTGCTCAACTTGGCATACAGTTGGTGTTGTTAGGAACCAAATATCTATATAGCATAGAAAAACCTCAGAATAAGTACTCAACGCCTTGAAAAAGAGATAAATTCAGATAATAAGCCTCTTCAAGGGGGAAACCTCCTTATGCCCATATAAATGTTCAATTACAAGATGATTCCAAATGAAAATGTCTCCTTGGTATATATAGGAGACTAGGAGGTATAATTACAACTAATGGACTAAAGCCGAC
>JZKD02S2084155.1:156567-169459 GCA_000966675.3 Picea glauca
ATGAGTAAATCCTATTAAAGTTGTGTTGCAAAGTTGATCCATTTGCATTTTAACACATAAAATTTAACTTGCAAATATTTTCAAGAATACAAGTCTTCTTCATTTTTAGATCAATCATTAATATATTACTGTATCATAAGCATTAACATTTATCAATGCATAATAAACAATAACAAATGCATCCACACAATGCACAATATATCGATATTTATGTAGAAACCCAATGCAGGACAAAACCACATAATGTTTTTCTTATATGTCAAGAATTACATTCAAGGAAGCATCAACTTCCAATTCTCCAGCTACAACTGGAAGGAGGCTCTGACCCCCTAGATTCTCGGGCTACAACCTGAGGGAAGCTACAACCAGAAGGAGGCTACAACCACCTATCATTTCCCCATCCAACGGCCCTGAAATATAAGTAGAATGATTGAACCACTGTCACATTATCACTATGAGATATACTGTTGTAAACATATACCAATAAACCTGCACCAAACAACCTGTAACAACTTTTACCAAACAATGTATAATCAACCTGTGCCAATAACATGTGCCAACATGTACCATGCATCAACCTATACCTCAACCTGTACCATAAACAAGTGAATCAACCATGCACCAAACCTGTACAAACAACCTGTCACAACAACCTATCCAAACAACCTATCACAACAACCTGTCTCATCAATCTTATCAACCAAATCAGATCTAATCACCAAGATCAATCGCCAAGAGAACTGTCAACCATATGCACAATATAACCAAGATGTGCATCAACCAAGCATATCACAACAACACATAATCATCACCAAGATCAATATGTGTTTCTAATAATATACCAGGATAAGTATGTTACATCATCCATAAACCATGTGTCAACAATACTACTGACAAGTGCCTCCAACTATGTACCAAGTATGTACCAATCATGCATCATTTTCACATCAACTATGACTCATCAAGATGTACCAACATCATCAACTATATACCTCATGTATGTGCCAACTCATCAACTACTTGTCTCAACCATGTGCCAAACATGTACATCAGCCATATACCAAATACATATACCAATTTAACTATCAAAATTTCTCTAGAAATACATCACACTATCCATAACGAAATACCATAAACCCTTACATCAAACCATGTGCCATAACCTCACTTTTATGTAGCCTCAAGGATGTATCATTCATAAGTCAATGATATACCAAGACCACTAACAAGTATCTCTCACAATGCACCATAAGATATGCCAATAAATCAAACTAAGTGCACTAACAATATACTTCAATAGATCTGTCTCAAAACCATTCTACAACAAGCCTTAAACTTCCAAAAGGACATCCAGCTGATTTACAAGGAAAACCCTCAACCAGATTCATAAGTTCAACACTACACATATGAAAACCGTACATTTTTTTCTTCTTATATCATTTTGTTGCCACGATTCAGCTGCCGTGATTTTTCTACCGCAATTTTCCTGCCACACTTTTTCTGCCACGGTTTTCCTGCTCGCACTTTTTCTGCCGCACTTTTCTTGCCACACTTTTTCTGCATCACTTTTTCAACCGCACTTTTCTCTATCAATAATACATGCCCAAATAACCTTTCACAAAATAGATATTCAATTATATTCAATAGGTGTGAATAGGATACCCTTGCTTTCTTATTTATACTCCGCAAGTAGTTTCCTCTAGAAGTATCAACTTTTGTCCACTTAACTTAACTACTTTCCACAAATAGTGAGTTCTCCACTCATAATTGCAACTAACTTTATTATTTAATTATTTTTTTTTGCAACCACTTTGACTTATCCATAAATAGTAAACTCACTACTTCTTGTTGTAACCACTTTATTATTTAAATAATTTCTCTTTGCAACCACTTTGACTACTTTATTATTTAAATAATTTATATTTACTCACAACTTATTGTTGCAACTAATTTTTCTATAATTAGTCAATTCATAACTTATTTTCCCTTAACTAACTTCTTATCGCAACCACTTTATTATTTAATTTATTTCTTGGTCAACCACTTTGACTATTCATTGTTCTCATCACAACTACTTTACCATAATTACCAAACTCACAATTTCTTGTTGCAACTAATTTATTTTTAATTATTTTCTTAATGCAACAACTATACCCATGATTAACTCCTAGTTACCATCAATTTCACTAGTACACTTCTTCTAGGAGCTTCTAGAATAATTGACGTCTTTGACCTTCTAGGGGCTTCTAGATAACTCATGAGGGTTCTCCAACTTCATATGGCCATAACTCTCTAACCGTGAGCATTTATGTGACGTTCCACATATCACCGAAAAGCATGACATATATTATCCATCTAGAATAGTCTTACCCGCATATACACTATTATTCATTACATTATTCCTCAACCATACTTGGGTACCTTAACCATACCTCTAGAGCTACTAGACATACTCAAGGGTTGACATCAATCTACAATATCACTCTCCAAAGGTTGACATCAATGACAACCAACAATCCAAACCAATTGTCCATCAATCTAAATCAATTTTCTAACAGCATAAAGATGCCCAATCTTGGCTAAACTATTGGGGAATCATGGAAGACACCATTTTGCAGAATAAAGATACTATTAAAAATGTCATCAAATCAAAATTTAAGGAGAAAATGTAGTGTGATAAAGAGTTAGAGGAAAAAAGAAAGTTAAGGTATTATAAGGATGTAATCAACCCTAATCTAGAAGATCAAAATTATCTATATGTTTTGACAAGTGTAAAGAAAAAATAAACATTGCTAAGATAAGAACAAATTCTCCCGAGCTCCATAGTGAAACTAAGTGTTCGTCAATACCTAAAATGTCACGGAATGAAAGAGTATGTCACCTTTGTGAAAGTAAGAAGGTTGAAGATTAAAAACATTTTTCCTTAGATTGTCCAACCTGTAACCACATTAGATTTCATTTTCAAAATATATGCACATTATTGACCTTCTTAACCTCTTAACTCAACAAAACTATGGTGATCTTGGAAAGCTTCTCTTAATGATTTTCGAACACTAAAACAAAATTCTAAAGAATCGCAAATAATCACTTACCCTCTTAAGGTCCAATAGACCAAAATCATTATCATCATCATCATATATAATTAAAACCAAATTATTATTTTATTTTTTTAATAAAAATACAATGTTACCTGTGAAATTCTAAAATAAATTAAAAAATAAATAAAAATTAACCAAATGTTATTTAAAAATTATAATTTTTTACTAAATATTTTTTTTCTAAAACTTATAAAGAATTAATAAATGAAGTAAACAAACCAGTGCCTTTTCAATTAATTATATTTTAAAAATATATAAAATCTTTTGCTAAAAATATTGTCTTAAAAGATACATTAAAACATTTTATAAACCATTCGTTATCTATATAAAACAAATCCATTTCATAAGACTCAATTTTAAAACAAACTAATAAGATATTCACAAATATTCTCTCACGTGGAGACACAAATCAATTTTAGAAAGCAATTTATTTTTTAAATTTTTAAAAACTTTATATATTTTGTAATGAACTTAAAATATTAAAAGTTTATAAAATTATTATAATGTACATAACTAAAAATATTATAATAGTTTTAAATATTTAATTATATGATATTAAATCATTTTGAGATTTTTTTACTTAATAGTTTAAAAGAGCATTTGTGATCTAATTTATTTATACTTGCTAGGCGGAGGAGCTCTCATACACCAATTTGATGTCTGACTTGGTCGTGACCATAAAAATAGACTATTATTATTATTATTATTATTACTTTGAAGTGTTATGGATAAGATTATTATGCTACATTTGTTATTCGTCAATTTATTTATTTTATTTTGGAAAAGTTTTGAAGACTTCAATTTATACTTGTGACACTCTCAATAGCTACTAACAACTCAATTTATCCTATTTTACTTCACTTCTATTTTGATTTTAGATTTTAGAGTATACACAAGTAACACTTATATATTAAAACAATTTTAAGAGGCGGGTAACCTCTGCTTCTAATTTCACTTGTTTATTTATGAACTTTTTCCATATTTTTTTGCTTCACTTTGTAATTATGTCGAAGACATATCTTAGGGATAGGTTTTCGGAAATCGCCTTTGTCCATTACGATTTGACATCTAAGATTGAATTCTCCCTAACTTCCATTAACCATCAATTAACTCCTTGCTTTGTTTTCAGAGTCTGGCTATTGCTTCGTTTTCAGAGTCTGGCATCAATAGTCAAACATAAATTAACTCCTTGCTTCATTTTTGGAGCTCACTGCCTCTCTTACTTCATTCTAAGAGCTCATCATCTCTACGCGCCATGGAACTCTCCTTCTACACCAACAATGCATGCAACTCACCTTCTACACCACCAATCCATAAAACTCTAAATAACGTGCAGCTTTTCCTTTCTACACTGCCAACCATCGCCTTCTACACCGCCAATCCATACAACTCTAAATAATGTGCAAGTCTTTCTTCCAACAAATTGTTTAGTGCAGTATAAGCACCAAGTCCAGTTTTCGAGGGAATGTTGAAGGTTGGAAATGGGTTTTTATCAACTACTTCAACCTCTATATCTGCAACTTTAACCGCAGGTCTAGCCATTGGATTTGCAAATCTCATAGTTTTTTGTTTCTTTTTTAATTGGATATTGCAATTTTGGAATAAGGGAAATTTCAAAACAAGGGAATGAACGGTGGCGACAAATTGCCTCAAGGACCGTTTCCATAGCTGCTCATCGGAAATCTCCATCAATTGAAATCTCCTTCTCACTGCACTCTTACAGAACTTGCTCACAAATATGGCCCCACTATGTTTATGGGTTTGGGATCTGTCTCCATTGTGGTCATTTCTTCTTCTGAGATGGCCAAACACTTTCTCAAAATTGATGATCAGCGGTAGATAGGAACCGAACTGTCTCGCGACATTCTAAACCCAACTCATGTACCACTTTCATCGGTGAACAACCGAACCCTTGGGACCTTCTTCAACCACAGGATGTGATGAGTCGACATCAAGGTGCCAAACGACTCTGTTGGTAAGAGCTCTTGGGAGTCATCAACCTATTATCCCTGGCGTACCTTTGATCTGTTGAGTGAGAGCCCTTCCACATGGGATTCCTGGATCACTATGGTCAACTTTCATCTATGTTCAACCAGTGATTCTCACAGTCAGGCATGCTTAGACCATTACACTTGCTTATAGAAAGAACCTACCTTCGCACACTTTTGTTACTCTTTAGGAGGCATCCACCCCAACTAAACTACCCACCTTGCAGTGTCCCACCCTAAGAATCAATCTAGAGAAAGAAGCGGTTATGCATCCTTAGACGAAAGAGTGGTATTTCAGGATTGATAGTTCCCCACCTCCCACCTATCCCACACATTCATAAGAGGTTGTCACTGCGAAACTATAGTCTAGGTGCACGAGGTCTTACCATCTAGTCGTTAGTACTCTGCATCTTCATGGAGAATTCAATTTCACTGAGTCCATGTCGGAGACAGCGAGGCAGTCGTTACACCATTCGTTCAGGTCACTACTTACGCGATAAGGATTTTTGCTACCTTAGGACAGTTAGAGTTACCGTGGTCATTTACCAAGGCTTCTATTCGAAGCTTATCACACTTATCCTTCCAACCTTCCAGCATCAGGCAGGTGTCAAACTCCATACATGGTGTTACCACTTGGCAGAGTCCTGTGTTTTTAATAAACAGTCGCTACCCCCTGGTATGTGTCGCTTTCCCAACCTAAAGATAGGAGGGAGAGCACCCCTTCTCTCGAAGTTACAGGGTCATTTTGTTGAGTTCCTTCAACATGGCTCTCTCAAGTGCCCTAGTATACTCTACTTGTTCACTCATGTCGGTTTGGGGTACAGTTAGTTCACCAGGACGATCACCCTCCCAATTCAAAGTTTTTTCCTGAAAGTTGAAATCCTAACAGAAGTGTGCTTTTGCATTCATTCAATTTGGTTGCCAGGAAAATCGAACTCTCATCCAATTCACTTCAACAGACACTCATAGTTTAGTAGTTGGGGCAACTTCGTCACTTTTGTGTACCCATCGGACGAAATCCATTTCGGGGGTTCCTTAGGGACTAATTCACTTTGCGTAGATTGATTGAACACAGAAACCCTGGAACTAGCATGCAATCATGTTTTTCACATGATTCATCATTACTCGTGTTAACATTCTCACTTCTGATATCTCCAAGTGTTGTCCCTTCCCTAATTGACAGAACATCCCACTACTGGCACTTGGTTGGCGCCTTGATTACTCGCCCTCCTCTCCCTTTGGTCGAGACGAGCTAAATGCTCTCCTCACCCTCATTCTTCGGGTCAGTAATAAATCACCTTGGGTATTTAGAGCTCACTTAACGCTTCCAAAGTCTCGTCGCTTCGGTGAATCACTTGAGCCCCAATACATTTTCGGTGCCATGGAGCTAGACCAGTGAGCTATTATGCTTTCTTTGAAGAATGGTTGCTTCCAAGCGCACCTCCTGGTTGTCATCACTCGATCACTTCCTTTTCCACTAAGTGATTTCTTAGGGACCTTAGCGTACGATCTGGGTTGTTTCCCTCTCGACTCTGGATCTTAGCACCCAAGCTATGTCTGTACAATTGATTAAGCTTGTACTCGGAGTTTCCTTGGGGTTGGTAAAGATTTGGGCCACCTTAGCCCATTGAGTGCTCTACCTCGGGCCATATTATACACACGCTCTATTGAAATAGATTTCACAGAAAACCAGCTATATCTGATCTTGGTTGGCCTTTCACCCCTAGCCACAAGTCATCCCCGTATTTTGCCACATACATGGGTTCGGTTCTCCAAGGCCTGTTGGATCTCTCTTAAACCTTCTCATGGATAGATCGATCAGTTTCAGGTCAAATAGTCACAACAGGGATATTCCCTGGCTGGAAAGCGCCTACACCTAATGGCTTAAGCCATTGTTCCCATTTACTCGCTGACCCATTATGCAAAAGGTACGTCGTTAGGGTGAGTTGCGTCCAAGTCAACCCAACCCTGAGCTCTGATAAGGGATTTGAAACAAATAGAGGAACAAATTTGGCTCACCCGTCGTGGGTGAGGGACAGAGTTGCTCGACCAAAGGGAGAGGGTCTTTCAGGTCAGATTAGACCCTGAGAATCTTACCCGAAGCTTTGCTCCTTCAACTGATTGTTCGCATCGTATTTCTTTCTATTGCACTCCATTTCCTAGGTTTCTTGTCACCTTTCCCTCACGGTACTTGTACGCTATCGATCATTGAAGAATAATTGGGCTTAGAGGGTGGTCCCCCTTTCTCGCGTAGAAGTGATCCTAATTCAAACACGTTGTGTTTGACTTACAGAATCAAACAATGGGACTCTCTACAAGGATATCACCTTCTTTGGCTAGATCTTCCAACCTTTTCATTCACAATTCTGCCTACCTTATAGCCTAAATCAAAGGGAAAAGCATCGACATGCTTGGTTCTCCCATCATCCAATGAACTGAATTGAATCATGCAGAGAAGGCAAGGCTAGGAAAATGAGACCAAGATCGAAATGAAAACCTTCAATGCTTAATATTTTCCCAATCCGTTTTCGCTCACCACTACTAACGGGGTCTCGATTGATTCCACTTCCTCTAGCTACTTAGATGTTTCAGTTCACTAAGTCTTTCAAGTCCAAGGAGTGCGGACTAGCCACGGGGCTTGGATACGGTTTTCCGATCAGAGATCCATGGATCACGGACGGTATCTCCCCATGGACTTTTTCCTTTGGAAGCATCCTTCCCTCTCAATGCTCGAGCATCCATCTGATGCATTCTTTCCGATACAGTAGGCATTGAACCTACTTCACACCGCACAAAATTCCCATCAATCGATCAATTACTCAGGACTGGGTGGACTGAATTCAACATTTCGTCGGGCGCTTCGGTCGATAGCTTTCTTCCAGTCATGAATTATATATGTAATTATGCTCTCCTCGTCCATGATATGGATGAGCCATTCTTCCTCGCCCCACTTATTTGTGGTCGGGTGAGCCATTTTCTCACCCTACTTAATTTCTTTGGTCAAGACGAGTTAAACACTCTCCTCATGTCAGGGGAGCCAAACCCCGAATAATTGAGAAAAGAAGGAGCGAAGTCACTTGTCTGCATCAAGCAAGGATTTCTTTGTTCTTCTTTGTTCTTCCGGTCATGAATTATATATGTAATTACGCTTTAGCACCGTATGGGATCTCCACTCGAATTATGGTAAGGTCAATCCTTCGACAATGCTGCTATTATATATGTAATTATGCATTTATCTAATTATGCATTTCTGCCCTCGGTGACCAACTTGCTTGTCCTGATTAACCCTTTCTCATTTTCACCTGATGATCTTGAACCCCTACAAGCGAGGTTTGATCGAGCCTTGATTGGTACCTTTCTCATAGCGAAGGGAAGGTTATACCCTCTATTTCTTCCCCCAAAGCTAACCATCCTCTAATGCCCAAGATCATGACCCCATAATTCTTCCCCTTGATCTAGCTAGGTCATTTTATCACTATATTATTCCCTCAATCGCTTGCTAGAAGGTTTATCACTCATATTTCTTCCTTATCGAACCAGACATGCATCGGGAATGGAGAACAACAGAGGGAGTGGATCCACTCACTAGGCCCCAACTCAACTGATTCAGCTCAGGGATCTATCTACAATAGGCAAGCCTGGCACACACTACTTCCCACAATAGCTATTGGTCACCAGTTTCTTATCTAGTGTGAACCCCACGAAATAAGTAACTCAAGGTCGAAGTTGAAAGCTCCGTAGCCAAGTAGTAACACGTCGGTGACCGACTCGTCGTAGGAATCCTTTGGGTGGCGTGTTCACTAACCAAGACACTTGTGTTTTCACCCTCGCCCATCTTTCGTTCGATCAAGCGAGTGATTGAACTTCCTCCTTATTGCTCAAGGCTTTCTAGTTAATCGATTTTGAACCTCGCTCTCCTTATGTCAGCCTTCGCAGTTTATCATCCATTTCTCCTAGTCACGCCCGCCATCCTGGGACCTGGGACACGCCCGCCATTCACTAATCATTTTCAACATTGATTTCCCAAATCAACACCCATCATTCATTATGGTACAAAGAGGTGGACAGAGCATTAGGCTCATTGAATTAGGAATTTTTAAGGTGGAACCCATAATGAAATCATTTAATTACTTGGTGTTTAAGACAATCTCATAATCAAATCATTTAATCGTCAATCAATCAGCTATACAATTATCATTTACGTACCCATCCTATCACGTGTTAGCTTAGGAAACCCTTAAATAGATCAGAGGAAACCCAACAATAATTAACACGTCAACAACAAAACACATAACCTAGACATACAGACAACCAGGCTAAAATAATCATATTAACCAAATAAAAATACACGAAAACACCAGGAATCGATACAACACCCATCAACCTAGAAAAACACCCATTATTCTGGCATACAAATAGAGATCGGGCAACATGTCATATTTTATAGAGGAGATCCTATAGAATTATTTAGTGCCCGGATAATTGTTTTTACTACATTAATTTTTACTTTGTCAGCCGACCTCCAATTGCAACCGCTAAATACTTGTTATATAGTAGCAAGAATATGTTGACCACCCCATAGTAAGAAAAATTCGTGACATAAATGTTGACAGCCAAAAGAATGGAGTCCTTCAGGCGTGCAAGAGGAAGAGGTGTGTGGTCACCCATTTCATCTCTTTTATGGTGAAATTGTGGTAGACTTTCCTCTTGTGTTTGTTGATAATATGCATGCTCTCTTTTTCATCAATCAACCCCAAATCTACATCTACAAAATTTATTTTATGTAGGGGATTATGAGATGCAAGAGGAAATATGATTGGAAGAACTTATTAACTGCACATGGGACCATAGTATTGTTTAGACTCACAACAAACTTGAAATGGGAGGCGGGTTGAATACATCAGTTCATTTGGCAGCTACACTGCTTTTTCTCTTGGGCTTGGCTTCATCCTACATAGCTAGGACATCTATTATGGAAGACCTATATTTGGGCAATTTACTGGTGCAGTGCAACACTATCTACAATACAAATACCATTCCTTCCTGAACATGACTGCACATAGCTCCAATGTTGGATCCAACGCCTGCACCATGCCCTTTTTCGTTCTGATTTTTTCTCTAACCTGTCCCACAATATTCATTGCTTCTACAAATTCTGTGTCGACGACATTTCTTCTTGTCAAGAGCTCCACGAGCACCATGCCAAAGTTGTATATGTTTCTATTCTTGTCCACATTCAACGTGTATGCATACTCTGCAACAATATCAACATTTGTCACAATTTGTCACAATTTGTCAAATATTCAGACTCACAGACCAAAATAAATCAAATAAACAACAAAACTAGCCAGATTCTAATTGAAATGTTGAAAATCAAATTGGTTGCAAGATTTGGCCGCATAGTAATATGAAATACAGTGGGGATATTATTGATTTTTGGTATAGATATATTTGGTAATAATATGAAATGCAATACATTATAGATATGGTCCAGAGCAATGATATCAACAATACCAATACCATTTCTTCCTGAACATGACTACACATAGCTCCAATGTTGGAATTTAGCACCTGCACCATGTCCGGGATAAGGTTGGGCTCTGTGAAAAAACGACCCACCTCAATATTATATATTAATGAACAGAGAACCGACTGTGAAAAACCCACCCACATCAATATTATATATTAAGGAACATAAAACCAATTGTAAACCTTATTTATTCGATCCAGAAGTCCAAGGGGATTGTCAGTGAAATAGACTTCCCCTTCTCTGCTTGCATCCACTCTGTCTGCAAATCTTCAATGAAAATAAGCGATAATTGCATTCTGCCTCTACCATTTTTTGAGTTATCTGCTAGATCGAGTATCAAACAAGGTTCATAACATAGTCCCTCTTCTCATCATCTCCTGTAATCTTGAAAACACATCGAAAGAAAATTAATTTGAGGCTAACGTGTTGAGAGTGGAACATCAAATTGGCCAAGGAAAGTGTATTCGTGTATAATGGTTTGCGTTTCCAGCATGCAACACAAATTGCCAAAGAGTAACCATGGAGGATTGACAACAAATTACACTTGGAATGAAGTAACAATCATGTAATATAATAATACTTTATAACTTATGGAGATGCCATGTAATATAATAACATTTTATAGCTTATGGTATAGAAAAACAACATCGGCTTGACTTGGTTTACGGGTTCAAGAAGTGATGGATATCTTCGAAGTTTCAAGTCATATTCCTTCTTCAGGGAGGCTGGAGCTATTGTCATCCCACTCCATCTCTCTGGGTCTAGAATTCACCCAAGCATGGGCATTGCTTGGTTGCAAAAATCTATGTTCAATACCAATCTCCTCTAAAATGTGAAGGGGACTATTATTCTCATTTTCATGTATCCTAGCCTCTTTTATATGTGACACTACCTCAAACATGATTGACCTAGAATATTGTGTAGCCTCAAGACATCTGGATACATTACAAAAATAGTGCAGGGTATATGAATATATACTCTAGATCAAGGTATCCTATTGTTCCTTTCACTGCAGTGTTAGCATAAAAAGCCTCTCCATCCATTGAGATCCTTGAGAGACCAAAATCGACCAGCTTTCCATTCATATTGCAGTCTTAAAGGATGATGACAGTCTTAACATCCCTGTGAATTATGATGCCTGTGAATTATCTTTGGCGTGCAATCCATGCACATGTATTCCAGTCCTTTCGACATAAAGAAGAGGTGGATCGCATGAAAAATATACTTAGCCACGATTTATTGAAAGTAAAATCTACTTTTTATTTAATTTGAATCATTTATATCAAATAAGCAAATTTCTAGATCACGTATATTTACTTTTCCCTAAATTATTTAAAAACTTACCATCTAAAGTTATTTTCAATCTTGTTTTCCAATTTAGTTGGGAAATCTCTGCACAAGGGGACTTGGAAAACAATTGAAGATTAATTATACATTTTTTATTATTCTTGCAATAATTATTAATATCCTAACAACTCAATCAAACAATATCGCTTAACAATATATTTATATTTACCATAAATGTGGTCCCTTAACGATCCTTCAAATATATTATCGTAGATAAGCATAACCTCTTTGGATTCATTACAAAATCTGAGTAATGACACCAAGTTCTTATGATGGATTTTAGAAAGAAGATCAACTTGTTTATCAAGTGAATCCACTTAATGAATTTTAATTTTACCAAAGAACATTGTTTCAAAGTTGCCTTGCCCAATCTTATGGTTAAAGTTTTGTGTGGATTCCATTATCTCTCATGATGTAAAGGCATGGGATTTTGTTGAATTTGGCACCATAATTGTCAAGCTGCCTACACTCCTTGTTAATTTACAAAGTATCACATCATAGTATCACGTATTTTCAGAGAGTAAATTTCCATTTTAAAATATATCTGAACTTCAAGCTACAACTTTTTAACCTTCATTGAGATGTGATTAGTCTTGAAGTTCTTCCAATGTACATCGATATCCACCATCAACGCTAAAGCCATTATTAGAGCTTTGCTTATCAATATTCTAAGGACAAAGTTGCTCACTTTTGCTACCATAAATAAATTAACATTCTTATATAAACAAATTTTTAATATTTAAAATTTGAATAACCGATATATAACTTGTTGAATTTGCAAAGAAATTAAATAAAATAAATAAAACACCACTTAAACAGACACACTGCAAATCGAAACATCATTGATAAATAAATGACAACAAAATTGATGATATAAATTCTATTGTAATTCTTTATATATTCATTCCATGGCTCCTGTTGTTAGTGTA
>JZKD02S2084156.1:3171-16326 GCA_000966675.3 Picea glauca
CTTTCACTCATAGATGTGGGTAAAGGGGGCTCCGCTTCATTTCATTGTCGATAGTGATAGCCAGAAGAACCTAATCTCAATAGAGGTAGTCAAGTGGTTGGACCTGTCGATGACACCACACCCGCAACCCTACACCATCATTTGGATTCACCAAGGAAGATATCTCTGTGCTAGCCAACAATGTTGGCTGCCCTATGACATAAAGCCCTTCAAAGACGAGGTATTGTGTGATATTTCTCCCCTTGAATTTTGTGATGTTCTTTTAGGACAACAATATTTGTGGAAGCGACATGATGTGTATGATTCTAGACACCACAATGTTATTATTACTTTGGGTAGAAAATTGTACATGATACTATTGAGCACTCAACACACCCTAAAAAGCCCATGTCAATTTTTCACTTTTTGGGTACCACTTAATTTTGCACTATCTAAATTCGATTTTCTTTTGATAAATGTTTTGAATTTGTTTGTTCCTGTAATGCTCATGAGCTATTCAGGTCTATTTAAATTAATAAATTAAAAAAGGCCTAACACTTAATGAATTTCCCACCAAAACACTTCACCCGATGCGCTCAAGATTCAACATCGAAAGAAATTAAAGGGTGAAAAGGAATCACTCGAAAAACCTCAATCATCGAGTGTCGATATTCATCGGTATCGACGAAAGCAATTTTTTGTTTCATGACAAGTATCACATACAAAAATCGTCGACAACCGATCCCCTTTGGCATCGGTAAAAGGTGAAGGGACTTACATTCAAAAGGAAAGGAAACGATATCACCGATGTCCGATAATTGGCACGCTTGTCGGAATCAAAGAAAACCGAATTGCGACGAACATTGCGACCAAGCTAAGGAGTTTTCCCCAATCATCGATTCATGAAGCGTTTTTGGCATCGACAATTTCTTGAACACGCTAACCCAAAGGAAAATACATGATAGTTTTACCCCTGATCACCGATCCCCGACATATTTTCGACATCGGTGACCCCAAGGTTAGTTGAAAAAATGTACAACTCGAAGAAAGTCCCGACTTCGACCAATACTCACGAGTTAAGTCACTGGTCTTCATTGCCACGTGTCCCAGGCCAGTTTCTCCATGTCATCACCATACGATGAAATCGATTGGAGTCGAAGGTTCTTTGCAGAAGGATATTAATGAAAACACCCTTAACACATTGCCGATCCCCGATCCTCCCACTAGGAAAGAGACATGATGGGACAGTTTAGCGCTAGATACGTTTAGATTCAAGGCATTTATGGGACTAATTAATTCCAAATATTGCATTAGTTTTTGTTTTGTGTGTGAATCAAAAGGTCATTTGAAATTACTGATAGAACACACCACCCTCCGCACCTCCACCTTCAACCTGCGATAAATTAAATTGCAGATATTTGGCGATAGAGTTTTTTGAATTTCACTCACCGCCCGAATTAATTGTTCGATGCGACACGATAATCTCTTCCCAGTTTAAATTATCTTGAGCCAATATAAACAATACCATTCTGTGCACAAAGGAGTTTTAGAACATCCATAGGAGAGAGATGAGCAATTCAAAATCTTTTGATATCCCGTGAGTATCAAACAACAAGGTTTAGCAAGCATTAAAGGTATGTACCATTCTGGATTTTTTGTGTTTTTACTTAGTATATACATTTTTATCCAATGTCTCTCTACACGATGACCCTAAAGGATTGTTTCAATTGCAGGAACAATGCCTCCAATAAAACCAACCACCAGGCGATCTGCGAGAGCATCGAAGCTAAAGGAACCAGAGGTAGGAGAAGGTTCCTCCCCAGCGGTCGCAAAATGGTTAGAATTTGCTCCAAGGATAGAACCAGTCATCAGGACATCTACCGAAAATATTTTCACTCAACCTATGGCCTTTGGAGACATAGAGGAAAGCACAAGGACCAAGGCAGTACTCCTGCACTGAGGATAAATCTTCAAGAAGATCATCTGGGAAGAATTTCTAGAATATATCCCGCGCAACGACCCCAATATGAGGAAGCTTGATGATGAAGTTTTTTCAAACATCCAAAAATCGTACCTGTACATTGTGTCCATCATAAATCCAGTGTTCCCCTGCATAGAAATCCTGAAGTGGCTCATCGAACACACAGACACACATAAGTGTTTGATTAATGACGTCAATGGCGAGTGTGTCGGGGTTTTCCTTCCGGTAGAGGTGCAGATTTATTACAAGCTTAGAGACCCGGAGGAGCATCTGAACACAGATTTCATTATAAATTTCTATGATTTTGATCTAGGTGGATATCGGTGGCCACCCACCTTTTCCAACTGGATCAAAATAGTTTTCTAGCAATTTTGGTAATTTACTATTTTTAGCAGTTTTTCACTTCCGAAGCCGTTTTGAGTTCCTAAATGATGTTTTTTGGGAAAACGAGGAGAAATATGGAAGTTCCTTTGATATTGACTCCAAAATGAATCTCCTCGACGATACCTTTCCAACAGGATATCATACGCCTAAAACGAATATCATATGCAAAAGTTACAACCTCGAGAAGTTGATGTACTAACTTACCCAAAAGGGACCCACATGACTTTTGGTGCTTCATCTCCTAGGGTTAGGTTTTTGGATGTCTATGGTTTTTGGAATTCCTATTTATTGTAAAAATTCCTTTAGAGCCTCATTGTAATCATCTTATTTTGAATGAGCACATCTGTCACATCTCTTCTCAGAGATAAGCCACCACCATTCTCGCAAGCTTGTTTCCGCTGCATTTTACAGTTTTAGCTTATTTCCTTATTGAATAGAAAACCAGTTTTACTGTATCTCTGTTATTTTGTGTTAAGCACCTGTTAATAATCTGTAGTCATTTCATTCTTCTCATAAAATTCAGATCAGTGGTATCAGAGTAGTCTGCTCCTTGTCATCTTAATGCATGTCCCCAACAAGGTCGGAGTACAAAGAGTTGGGTCTCGAGCTTGTTTCTATTGAGGACAAAATCTCTCGGACACCCAAGAGACCTCTCATGGTAGGGTAAAATAAATATGATGGGATAGGAGATCCTTTCAAACTGTTTATTGAGGGATCCCTCACGCAACAAAGGAATGAGATGATGGATAGTTTTGCGCAAATCCTTTGGCGGCTACCAACAGGCGACACATATTCTTTTAGCGGAGGCGCCGCCCCCTTCAAGATAAAAATAAACTTTGATATTCCTATATTTGAAGGTCAGATAGATGCAAATTCTGTAGACAAGTGGTTGAATCTACAAGAAGGGTATTTTTTTTCCATAACTTTTCGAATAGAGAAAATATTACTTTTTTGCTCCTCAAATCCATTTCCCATGTCAAAGATTGGTGGGAAACTTTCTGTGAGCAAAAGGAAACAGAGGAAACATCATTATTTACAGTCATGATCACTTGTGAATCCTTCAGGGATGCTATTAAGGAACAATACTACCCTATCGGAAGTTATGATGACTTGTATACCAAATGGACCACACTGCGGCAAGATAGAGACCAAGCACTGCCAGATTTCACAAATATCTTCCACACCTTGTGCACCAAGATGGGTATCAAATATTCAAAGAGACATTTGGTGCTCAAGTATCACGATTCTCTGCATAGATACATCCAGACCAAAATGGAATTTCTGGACATCTCATCCTTGTGCGCAACCTACCAATATGCCGTCAAAATCGAGCAGAAGCTCAAACAAAAGACGCGACAATTTGGGCCTGGGAACCCCGCACAAAAAAGGACAGGAAAGGGTGTCCCCAACCCATAGAAAAAATGACATAGAAAATATGGACAGTATCATGAAAACCAGTCCAAGCCTCAAGCAAAGAAGGACATTGGAAAGACAAATAAAGATACCAGGAAGTGGTGCGCTTTCCATAAGAGCCCTTGGCATAACAATACTGACTGCCGCTCAAAGAAGTCATTGGTGGCTGAAGTGAAAGACTCTAAATCATATGTGGGTTATGACTCTAATACAGAACCAAAAGGGGAAGACAGATCATTGACATGGAACCCAGTGCCACTGTTTCTACCACCAAGCTCCAGCTAGGTGAACCAGATGAGCTAGAAAAAGGAGAGCACCTCTTCCATTCACAGATGTGGGTAAAAGGCACCCCACTACACTTCATATTTGATAGCGGTAGCCAGAAGAACCTCATCTCAGCAGAGCTAGTCAAGTGGCTGGCCCTGCCGACAATGCCACATCCACAACCCTACACCATTGGATGGCTCCGCCAAGGAAGCAATCTTCGCATCAGCCAACAGTGTTGATTGTTGTATGACATCAAGCCCTTCAAAGATGAGGTGTTGTGTGATGTTTCTCCTCTCGAAGTTTGTGATGTTCTTTTGGGCCAACCTTATTTATGGAAACGTCATGTTGTATATGAGTCTAGGCCTTGTAGTGTTATTATTACTTTGAATAGGAAATTGTACATGATACCTGAGGCAGTCCCACCTAGTGCTATTTCTCTGATATCTGCTAAGCAATGCAGGAAGGTCATCTCTCAGATGGGGAATTTTGTCTTCTTTATGATTCTCTCTCAGAATAAGCGAAATATCACAGCCACATCTAGGGTCTCTGTGGCCGACCTCTCCACACAGCAGAAGAAAGTAGATAAGGTCATGGAAGAATACTCAGATATCTTCTCCTCACCTACCAGGGTACCTCTTCACTACCAAGTCAAGAACCCCATCGATATGACCCCCGGTGCACCGCTTCCCAATGGGTCAGTCTATCGCCGCTCTTTGTTATAGAATGAGGAGATCAAGCAATGGATCCAAGAACTGATCCACAAGGGGCACATCCATCCTAGCTCATCACCTTGCGTGAGCCTAATCATGCTGGTATAGAAGAAATATGGAACCTGGGAAATTTGCATTGATTACTAGGCTTTGAATAAAATCATAGTAAAAAATCGGTACCTGATTCCTTGAATCGACGACCTACTTGATCAACTCACGGGGGGAAAATACTTCAGTAAGATTGATCTAAAGTCTGGATACCACCAGATCCCAATAGAATAGACAGATGTATGGAAGACTGCCTTCAAGTCAAAGAAAGGCATTTTTGAATGGTTGGTCATGCCCTTTGGTTTGACAAATGCTCCAACCACTTTCATGAGGATGATGGACGACCATTCACCAATACTTTTGTAGTGGTGTATCTAGATGACATTCTCATTTACAACAAGACTTGGGATGAACACTTGCAACATATTCAATAGGTTCTGCACACCCTGCAACAACACAAGCTATACGCCAACTTGGAGCAATGCTCCTTCAACATGGAGAGGGTCCATTACCTAGGCTACATTGTTGATTAGCATGGAATACATGTGGATCCAGCCAAGATCCAAGTCATCCGTAACTGGCCAACCCCAACCACACTCACTAAGATTCATAGCTTCTTGGGCCTTGCCAATTTCTACCACAGGTTCATGTTGGGATTCTCCCATATTGCATGGGCCCTCAGCCAAATAACTAGGGGTGGTGGTAAGGAAAAAATTGTGTGGGGTCAGTCCCAACAACAAGCATTCAATGATTTGAAGTAGCGATTGTGCTCAGCTCCAGTACTTTCACTTCCAGACCTGCAACATCCCTTTGAGATGGAGACATATGCTTCAGACTATGATGTGGGCGTCGTTCTCACTTAGCATGGACACCTCGTGGCCTATCATAGTGAGACACTGTCAGATGTTGTTTGTAAGTACCCTACTTACGACAAAGAAATGTACTCCATTGTGAAATCCTGCCACCAATGGAGATATTACATTCTTGGGAAGGAGGCAGTCATCCACTGCAGTTCATGCAGACACAAGAAAAATTGCAAAATGGCTGCCATCAAAAGTGGTCCGCATACTTGCAGCAGTTCCACCTCAACATCAATTATAAAACAAGAAGCACCGATCATGTCATTGATTTCCTCAACATACAGCCAGTCGTGACACTCACCACAGTGCTAGACTCTTATGTCCATGAGACCTATGGATGGCCCCAACTCTATGAGACAGACCTGGACTTCGCCACCACCTAACAAATATTGGATGCAAACACAATTATCGACAATTTCAATCTTCAATATGGGTTGTTGTGTCATCTGGGACATATCTGTGTTCCATCAAATGAGCGAGAAAAACTGATATGAAACCCAATACATTTGGGTGGAAGGACACTTTGGCGTTGAAAAGACAGTGGCGATGCTACAAAAACATTTCTACTAGCCGAAACTTCAACAATAGGTCAACAAGTATATCAGGTCTTGCACTGCCTACACTATTGCCAAATCGACCACTAAGAAATAGGGCCTGTAAACCTCTCTTCCTACTCTTATCAGGCCATGGGAATCCATATCAATGGACTACATGTCAGGCCTCCCGTCCACCAAGCGGGGAAATGACTATGTTTTTGTGGTTGTTGATCTCTTTTCTAAGATGGCGATTCTGGTTGCCTGCAAGAAGAACATCACAACAGAGGCCACTGCCAAGCTCTTCTTTGAAGGAGTCCAGGTAAATTTTGGAATCCCACAAACCATTGTCTCATATCGGGACAATCAATTTCTCATCACATTTTGGTCGAGCCTTTGGTCACTTCTCGACACCAAGCTCACCAAATCCATAGCCTTCAACCCCCAGACAGATGGCCAAACTGAGGTCGTAAATAGAATGATTGTACATATCCTTCACATTTATAATTCAAAGCACCCTCACACATGGGATGAGAGCCTTCCCTATGTCCAACATAGCTACAATCGATCCCTACATATCTCAACCGACCACAACGCCTTTCAGGTGGGGTTGGGATTCCAACCATTGGGTCCCATAGATGTTGCACTTCCCCTTGCGATCACCTCGACTGAATCATCTCTTGATCCAACTGAAGCTGAAAAAGCCACTCAGTTCATTGAGCGAATCCAATACATCTGCCAACAGGTTCAGGATATCCTACAGAAGTCCAATGACAAGTACAAGTAGCGCCATGATCAACATCGGGTGCCACATAAGTTTCAGGTGGGCGAGAAATTTTGGTTGCACTTGCAGAAAGAACACCTTACAAGACCCCATCAAAAGCTTCTCCCACTCCATTATGGGATGTACACCATCACCAAGGACATGGTGGATAATGATTTTGAACTCAACATTCCTACTTTCCTTGTCCTGCACCTAGTGTTCAACGTGGATCTCCTTTTCCCTTATTTCCCACCATTATTGGACACCTCAGAAGTAGCAGAACAACTGGCACCAACAGATCTCAACCCTGACTGCATACAACAACAATCCAATGATCATATTGTGTACACACAGATCAAGGGCACTTGACAGCAAATGATCCATCTTTATCGAGTCGTCAAAACAGGGCAGCTCCTGCACCAAGGCAAGTGGCTCACCCGGGGCCAAATTCAACAAAAATTTCCTCATCTGATGAGGGAACTCAAAACAATGGATACCATTGATTCCTAAGGAGGTAGGATTGATCCAGGTGGATATTGATGGCCACCCACCTTTTCCAACTGGCTCAAAATAATTTTCTGATAATTTTGGTAATTTACTATTTTTAGTAGTTTTTCACTTCTGGAGCCATTTTGAGGCCCTAAACGATGTTTTTTTGGGAAAAATGGGAGAAATATAAACTTTCCTTTGATATCCTACCAAAATGAATATCCTCAGTGATACCTTTCCAACGGTCTATCATACGCCTAAAACGAAGATGATATGAAAAAGTTACAACCCCGAGAAGTTGATGTACTAACTTACCCAAACAGGGCCCACATGACTTTTGGCGCTTCATCTCCTAGGGCTAGGTTTTTGGATGTCTAGGGTTTTGGGTTATTGTAAAAAGTCCTTCAGAGCCTCATTGTAATCATCTTCTTGTGAATGAGTGCAACCGTCATATCTCTTCTTAGAGATAAGCAACCACCATTCCAACAAGCTTGTTTCCGCTGCATTTTACAGTTTTAGCTTATTTCCTTATTGAATAGAAAACCAATTTTACTATGTCTCTATTATTTTGTGTTAAGCACCTATTAATAATATGTAGTCATTTTTTTCTGCTCATAATATCTGGATCAAAGTGCCACGACACCACCTGGGTGATGCCTTCATGGTGGGGAGAAGACAAGAAATATACCAATCGGACATCCGACTGGTACCAAATGGCTAACTTAAGGGAGCCATATATCTACCTAATGGCCCTCATCTACCAATTATATGGGGAGAAAGACTGTTCTAGGTTTTTAGAGGCATGGATACATCTATCTTACACAGTGGCAATTTTCAGGAGAGATTTCAACTGGGAGCCATCATTTCAAAGTAGTTGAGTATCTGCATACAATAGGCTCAGATGATGAAAGAAGGAGAGACTCCATCCTTCTACATAGGCTCGTATTTACTGGACGTCATATGAACCATAAATGTCTTTGTCGACATTAAATTGAGCTGGCATGCCTCAGAACTCTCGGTCCACGTTTACTTCATCATCTTATGGGAGAACATGTAAAAAAAATCATACTCCCTTATCTGCGATGAATTCATCGCGCGCATTCATTTTATTCTTTTCAAGAAAGAGTGTTCGAGGATATCAACTATGGAAAAAAAATGATAACAAAGGTTGGACACTAGTATCTGGATGAATGTGATACCTACATTAGGGTATTTGAGGCCACTGGAGTACCTCATCTCCTACCTGTGCATGTTTCTGACCGACTTGTTGTGGGGGAAATCTACTACCAGACCATCCTGCAAGGTTACAACACTACACTAGTGAATGATAAGAAGAGAGAATTTATAACCTTTGGATTCCGTATAGGTTTCTACCTAATAAAAGACACCGCTCAAGCCAAGTAGGAAGGACTGAGCCAATTGGAGTTTTTCTTCCAGACCGACTGTTTCGAAAAACATGACCCAAGGGGTCTAGTCTTGAAGCATGCATCACAAGTGTAGTCCTGTTGGCCATACGCCCATGACAAATTTTAAGATGAGGTATTCACCAAAAATTCCCAAGACTGGGATGAAGTGGTGGAAAGGATGGTCAACCCTAAAATGACCAAGTTCATAGCCATGAGCCTGGATGAATAGGAAACAATCATAGAAAAATTGGCTCAAGGAGCCCTTAGAGCCAGAGAATAAATGATAGTGTTCAAAGTAGAAGAAGCCCCCTAGGTAGCGGCTGGAGCAACAAAGATTCCTCGGGAAACCCCGGTGCAAGATAGAAGTTCCCCGAGGCTCAGGACATGCGGGAGAGTCAGTTACTCATGTTAGAACATGCACAGTGGATCATTGACCAATTGAAAGATGATCCAGACATCATAAACATGGCAAGGCTCCTCCCCGACAAATCGGATGAGAGCCAGATGGGACCAAGAATCCTTGAATTCATAGACCTTGATGAGATTACTAGGTTAGATGACCCTAAATTCACAATGCCACCCACCAGATTGCTGACAAGTGTTTCAACTCATCTAGGGACTGTCGAAGCATCGTAGAGGACCAGTGCATCAAACCCCTTAATCGAGCTAATAAAGATATATGACAATGATGAGATCCCCAAAGTATCTCTTGTGACCCCTGTGCATGTTGAAGAAGAAAAGGGACCAGAGAAGAAATCTTCCCCTATTCCCGATGTCCAAATTCAGGAGGTTCCATAGAAAGAATAAGAAGCTGAGAGTGTCCTAGACACTAAGCTACCCAACGCATCAGAGACCCAAGTAGATAGTCCAAAGGATGAGTTAGGGTCAGATGACCCAAAGGAAGGAGCCCCGCAGCAGGAAATTGACATTTCAATGGCTGATGAACAAGTAAGTATCGAATCTATCCCCGACGCCTCTATTTCAATCGGTACTCAAACCCCGATGAGCGACAGACAAAATTCAAGCATTTGGAGCACAACGAGGAAGTTCAAGAACCCAATATTGAACAAGTAGATACCATCAGAATTTTAGGGAACACACTCACATGGGGGGATCAGTAGTTTCCCGAACCTGTGGATGAAGTAGCCGACATACATGCTATAGCTTATGATCGGAAAAGGAAGGCTATCGTCTAAAGAACCATCAAGAAGAGGAGGATCACTTTAGATTGCTCCAACCTCATCACTATAGAAGAACATCTAATAAACACAGAGCATGCTAAAACGTCCAAACTCATCGGCACAGGGATGGAAATCACAGATGTCACCTTGGAAAGATATAAAAGAGATGAAGAGGAGTTGGCCATTGCTTTGGAGGAACTAGAAAATTTGCGCCATTTGGTGAAATACTATCAGGACACCACACAGGTCGCGGTGTACCTAAGGAGCGAATTCAAGGAGGCTTACCACAAGTTCATAGATGAACAACACCTATTCATTGCAAGGATAGCCGAGCTCCAGGAAGATACCCTCATGGCATTTGCAATGTGAAAATATATGGAGCAATGGTACGAGAAAGCACAACATGCCATGGAAAGAATCAAATATATCAGCGTAGTGCAAAAGGGCAGACACACCGAAGAGAACGACATCTAGGTGTTAAGAGAAAGTAGCATCGACCACATCAAGAAATCGGTTGAGTATTGGGAAAAAATGGCATGGGAGCCTCATCGGGAGATTCAAGAAAAATGGGCCAAGTGCGAGTAGAGTTGGGTCAAAATCAACAAGGCAATGAAGGATATTAGACTCCCCGAGTTTGGCACCCAACGACTTTGTCGAGTTGCATGACATAGTCAAATTGCACACCTAGCAAGATTCATCATGGGCCGAAGAAATAGAAAAGGTGATAGACACAACACTAGGCCATGTGCGACAGTTTATGGAAAACCTGATCAAAGCTTGGGTTATGATGCAACAGTTAAGTGCTAGTCTAGTCAAGTATAAGGAACATGCGGTAGAGATAAGAGAGATTTATGCGACCCCGATGGAACATCATAGGTTCCCATATGCCAACACCTATGAGGAGTTGTTCATCAAGTGGTCAGAGTACGAGAAGAATCACCCTCTTAAGTGATACCTTGAGATGACTCTTAGACAAACTGATACGAGAGAACGCCATGTGGCAAATTTTTGTTTTACTTATCTGCACTTCAACCATTATTTTTAGTTAATTTTATGTTATAAATAGGAGCATTGATCGATTAGTTAAGGGTTGATGGTGGTTGCAAGAAAATCTCATTTTTTGTTTTGTTAAGAACTATTTTGGAGCTTCCTTTAATTGAGAAGTCCTTCTGGACTAGAGAAAAGTTTATATTTTCATCAAATGCGTGTATGATTGGATGTGGAGAAGAACTATTTCCTATTTTGTCTCATGAATGTATGCAGTAATGAGTAAGAGCTATTAAATCTATTGATAAGTTATATGATGCAATGTTTTACAGTTCTTTCTTTAATGATGAAAATGAATCTTTGTGTTATTATGTGATTGATGATTAGAGTTGAGTGAATTATTTTACTTGTTGTCGTTTATTACATGCATGTTTTCTTCTGATAAGTTGTATCTCAGTCAGTAATTGGATTATTCACATGGTTAACGTATTAGTACTAGGCCTGTGGTAGATGATCATTTCCTGTATGCTAGAGTAAAGGGTTATCCCAAGCTCAACCTCTTTTCAGTAATTTAGTTTTTCCCCACTTTGTTACCTAGTTGGTTTATACCATATTTATCTTATATCAGTCTTATCTAAGAGAAAAACACAAAAAAGAGAATGTCTGAACTGGAAGATAAATCCTTCACAAGAAAACGTAAAGCCCATCGATTATTTCGGTCGTATCGCAAGATATGGAGAACCATTCCACCATTAAACACTCCATAGTCTAATTGTGCCTCGGTGGTGGGTTTGGTTCCTCTTATTGAGTTGAAGGGATTTAGGCCCCATCAACAAAATTGGCTTTAGAAGGAGGGCCTGAACAATGAATGATTTAATACATATGTCACATAATATTCCAGACAACCTGTAGATTCAAAAAAACCCAGATGCATGGCTATAATTCATTCCCAAGAGAACCCACACACACTGAGTACTCCTGAAATGAGTAACTCACCACTGCATAAGGGATAACGCTTGTTCCATGATATACCTTATACTCTTCCTCATGAGGAATTAAATCAATTTAGAATAATCACAAGAGCATACACCCGACAAATCGGTGCATGTCCTTAGCCTTGATACTTCCTCGAAGACAAAAAATAAGCAAACTAGTGGTCAAAACCCCCGATCAGGTTTTTGTGCACACAGTAGAAGATCTAATAGATTACACAATCACCAAAATCAAACATCCTCTTAATATGATTCCTGAAACACCAACCGAAAACGTCTTTGAGCCATTTGATTTTTTGAAAGAGGAAGGGTTTAACTCATAACACTCAGTTTCAGGATCTAGAGATATGGAATATCATAATGACCATGATTAAGAGAGGGGAAAACCACTACAAAACAATAAAACTTGGTTGGACAGAGATGATTTGGCCATCCCTGGACGAGTACATAACCTTCCCCGACACCCAAAGAAATTACTTCCTAAATTTGACCTTGAAACTTCAGGATTGCCTGAAGACCATATCAAGAAATTCATACTAGCTATCAGACTTATGAATGTCCAACATGAACATGTAGTATGCAGTTTATTCCCCTACACTTTCAAGAATTCTTCTTCCACGTGGTATTTTAACTTACCTGTAGGATCCATAACAAGTTGGACAAAGTTTCAAAAATATTTCTTAGATAAATTTGCAGAAGAAACTACTATAGGAGATTTGATGGCTGAGTTGTTCTCTGCCACCATGAGCTTGAAGGAAAGGGTCAAAGAATTTATTCAAATATTTACCAACATCTTAAACAAATTCCAGCCCAAAGCTAAACCTACTCAGGAGTTGCAAGTCGAAGTATATGCTAATGCTCTCCCAACTTCTATTTCCATGTTTGTGAAGAGGTCTGACAAACGAACCCTGGCTGAGAATTTTGAAGAAGACAAAATGATAGAGTTCCAAATGAAAGGATGCAAATAAATTCAGGTCTCCTTAGTTAAGAAATAATCTCAACCCCCTCCCCGGAGGGGACTATTTCTCACTAGACCCCTAGGAAAATAAGCAGAACAAGCTCCTGAAAAGGGAAGTGGGGACATAGAGGACCTACAACACATGGTCAAGAAACTATCAAACGAAATCATAGACATGAAGAGAATTGCAGGGGAGGGAAACCA
>JZKD02S2084156.1:64529-75709 GCA_000966675.3 Picea glauca
TGTAAGAAAATTTGTTGAATCGAGAAATGAAAAAGTGCCAATGGATCCAATCCAGTTGTTGTTCAAGTAACTGGATCCTTTGATCATGCTTCAACAAAAAATAAACTAAACAATATAATGGAAAAAGCAAATCACAATACCCTTTGTTTCCATAGTAGAAAAATAGATGAAAATTTTTCCAAAAAAAACTTTCCATATACTTAGCTACAGAATCATAGAAGATATGTTATGTTAGATGCATTTCAAGATATCATGCAATTTGATCATGATATGTTCTTTCTTTTCCATCGTATGGTTTCAACTGTGAGTCATAAAACCCAAATTTATTCTCAAAGAATTCCTCAATATTAACAACTGAGGGTAGCACTATCTCCTCTTGTCTTGGACAGAAAAGGATTTCAAAATACTGACTCTGATATTGGACATTTTGGGACTAAATTTGAATCTCCAAAACCTCAATATCTTTATGAAAATATTTGGCAATCTCATGTAAAAAGAGGATCTTGGCTTTTGAGCTACATTTTCATGACTTTGGGTAAGAAGACAAAAATGCAGGAAAGTTTTATTCCACTTCCTAATCGGTGTATGTATCATCCCATTCTTTAAAACCTTGAATGGAAAGTGAGTCTGTTACTAAGTCTTCTTTTTCCATCCATGTTTCCAAAAATACAACCCAAAAAGTAGTAATTGTTCTAATAGATCTAGAAGGAAAACCTTTAGCCCAACCTTTACACTTTCCTCGGAATGAATCATAAAAAATTCTAAGGAAAACATCTTCATGTTTGACTCTAAGAAGATCTGTGAGGTCATAAAAATTTGATATATTCTTCGAATTCAAACTCAGATCATATCCACTAAATTTCAGACCATTTCTTAAAAAATATTCATCCTTGGGTAAAGAATTTTGGAAACCATGAATCTGTGAAAAGTCGAAACATGCATACCTTGAAACCATGGTAGCCACATCTAAGTTCTTCATCAATTATAGTGGAGTCACTAGTACCTTCTTCAAACTTTAAAACCTTCGGACAGTGGGGTCGTCATTGATACTTTGACATCTGGATACAAATGAAAATTGAGTTGTCAGGTGGATGATTTACAAACTTTTTATGTCTGACTATTGTCCACCATCAAAAATCATATCCGAACTTTGTCATTTATCTGAGAAAATGAAAATTTCAGTCCCCAGAAACGGTGCCAAAATTTTAACACTCATAAATTTCTTTGGGATGTATCAAAGAAAACCCCAAGGTAACTGTTTCAACCAACTTTAGATTGTATTCTAACCTATACAACCAGAGAGGGCTCTCTAAGATGTCTAATGACTGGTAATAACTCAAAGGATTCATCAATAAGAACATGGAGTTCAGATTCTGATATAAGATAGGTTTTGTTTTGTTTTAAAATGGTTGGTAAGAAAAGAAAGAGAAGGAATCCATTGGGAAAAGGATTCGAATTTTGAAATACTATGAAGATTAACAAAACTATGTGTTCCTGAGGAAACAAAGGAAAAATAGTCACACCTTTTCAACAAATAAACAATATTCATATGATGGTGAGACAAACATAAGAAAAACCCATTAAAAATGAGACAATCTAATAATGATGAATTATTAATTGCAACTTTAGAAGAAATAACATGAAAGGTTGACTACAATGAACAGAGCACCTAACAAAGGGTGAATTCTAGACATGCAATCATTAAAACATGACACCAGCATTAACTATATGAAGGGAGCATCTATCAAGGATGAATTTCGATCATTTACACTTAGTTATTCTTAGAAGAAAGAACAAAAGTGAAATGAATGTGAACTGGGGAAAAACAAACTGAAAAGAGACACCGTGATGAATCTCTGCTATCAGAAAACACTCTCTTCTTGTATTAAAATTCATGAGAAAAACAGAATTTTTAGTTACAAAGGCAAGGCCTCTCTCCAGCCAATCGAGCCCCTTAACTCTCATAGATTCATGAAATATATACAAAAATATCTTTCTATGCTGCCAAATTTGAATCCTAACAGCCTTCCTAGGTTAAGAAACAGTTACAAATCTCTTGGCAACAAAATCTGAACTAACTTTTGAAAAAGAGGAGTCAAAGTTGACTCATTATTTACAAGATAATAATAGATAAATCCTCTTTTGAAACCATATCTTGATCATATTTGAACTCTGGAATTAGTTGTAGATGATATGTCATGCTTTCCTACCTTTCCTTGTTTATTTGGAGGCATTCCAGAAGCTCTGTCACAATTGCGCAACAAGCCTTCTGTGCAACAATAACCTACAATAAAAACGCAATAGATTGTACAGCAGAATCAGACAATAGGGGTCAAATATGACATCATATCTCTCGAATAAAAATAAATTTTTCAAAACTGAGAGAATTTTTTTGTAGATGAACCTGTTCTTGAGAAAAACCTCTCTCTGTTTTCTAAAATTCCTCTCCATTCTCTTGGTATTTGTGCCAAAATATGATGACCAAAACATGAAATGCTTAAATCTGGAAAAATGGGTTGTAAATATTCATTTGAATCTCCCAAAATATGACACTTTTTGCAAATATGAGAGAGGTTTTTATTATTTGTTTTGTACTTGACAAAAACCTCTCTGGGATTTTCAAAATTCCTCTCCAGTTTATCAGAAAGGGATCTTGAAGTTGAACACTAAACTAGTCATTTGCATAGTGCGCCTTGTAGCCTGTGTGCACGACAATCCTCTACTCAAAAAAATCCTCTGCACAGAAAAATCCTTTGCGTAGTGTGCAACAAATGAAAGTAGTAGAAAAATCTATGCAACAAACAGAGATGGATAGGGTTTAGTTCAAATGAAGTAAAGTTGGTTATGCGAAAAGCAAATTCGTTTCAGAAACTAACTTGCAATGGTCTCCAAGAAAGGCTCTTAAATAGTGATTGAAACAAATGGAGAATGTCTTGGGCCCTTCATTTTTTGGTTTGAATATTGCGCAAGGAGGAATACTGTCCCAATTTTGGTTAAACATGGTTTTTGCAAGCTACAAAATACCTGGAAAGTGGAGCAAGCAAAGACATAGAAAAAGGTTGTGAAAAGGGACAATGCAATGCCAACAAGGCAAAAGTAGTTACAACAGAACAAGAATAAGAAATCATGTGGAGCCCAAAGACAGAACATCCTGCTCAGCCTATATATGAGATGCATATTATTGTAAAAGGGTTGGTTGGTTGGGTTTTGAATTTTAGTGTTGGGTATGGTTGGGTGTAGTTGATTGTTTTGTAGGGTTCTATCAGAGCTGGTATAGAGTGCATAGACAGACAAAAGGTTATGTGACTGTAACTTGTACAGATTTTGAGGGAAAATGGTAGATAGAGATATGTGACATGAGTCGAAATCTAGAATCTTGTAACAGATTACTGATTTGTATCTTTGATATTGTATCTGAGAAGCTTTGTTGCTAATATATAAAGAAGGACCTAAAATTTTGAAATATACTATGTCATTATGTGTTTATGCTTATGAATTGTCTCCTTACAATACTTATTTATGCTTGATAAGATCAATATTCTCTATGTTTTACAAATGATTCTGCAACCTAAATGTCTTTATTTCCAGTATGAATGAGTTCATATAGGTTATGTGGTTAGTATATCTTGCACAAGATCATGGTAAATCTTGAATATTATGGAAGCCCACCTAAGTATTCTCCTTTCCCTTCCCTATATTTTTGTCTTGGTTGCACTTTAGGTGAGACTTATTCTCTTCAAAGGAGATGAAAATGCCAGCGCTCTAGACTACTTGGTGCCTTTTTTTGGTAACCTGAGAAGGACCCTGGTCTGATCAATTATGTGCCAACAAAATGGTTAGGTTGCTAGGACCTGCATTAAATGGGAACCTGTAGGGAGAATTCTTTCGCGGATTCATAGATCTGATATTCACTAGTTGTGGGAGAGAAAATGTGACACCTTCATATGGAAAGAAGCGGAGATGAGAGGAAAATATGTGGAATATACACAGGAGGTTGTCTTTTACTCAGAAAGATCGAGTGACCAGTACGAGATATTATGGGTTAAGTTCCCGAAAGATATTTTCCACTGGATAGATAGGCTCCAAGAAGCTCTGAAACTACAAGAAAGAGTCAAGAAGACCTGTGTTTGGGATATAGAAAACATCGCAACACTTCATCAGCTGGATCGTCCAGTAACACGAGCGATCGATTTCTAGGTCAATACAACATTAGAGGGATACATTATCAAGTTTTCCGCTAAGAATCACCAATATTTTTCACAAGAACAAGTGGATTTCAAGAAAGATGCAAGGGGGAGACTGTTGAGAGAAATCCCCTTGTGGATTAAGGTTTTCTTTATGGAGGAGGTGATGTTGACTATGTCCCCGACTGATATGGTAGCGTAAACAACCTCTCTTGGGGTGGGGTGAGTTTGAGGTGGAGTCATGGACTGAGAGAGGGGAGAGATTTCTTTGACAAATGAGGGAGAAGAAAGAAATGGACTCAAGAGATGAACGGTCCTTGAAAATATCTTCCATAGTTGAGATGTGGTGGCGTGGTAAGATAAAGAAAGTATTAAAACAGTCTGAGAAGTTTCAGAAAGAATTTAGACTAGGAGAAGTAGAGGAAGGACAGATTTAAGAGTTGCGAAAGATGAGAAGACAAGGAAGATTGTTCAATCAAAGATTAAGTGAGAGAGAAGCGCAAAGAGAAAGAATTCCCCAGGAGGGTGGACAAGGAGAAGAAGGTGTGGAATCAAGGGAAAAGGAATCTGACATGGATCTTGAAGAATAAAGAGAAGATTCAACCCTGATGCCAGGAAAGATCAGGAATCTGGTTGAAGAGATCGCTCCAGAGGATGAGAATGAGACCCCCTATATCAAATAAACCCACCCCAAATCCAGTGGCACCAACCCCAAATCGCCCATACCCCAAGTGTCCTCTATACAAGTGGTAAATTCTAAACTAACTTCTTATGTTATTCTTGTTCCATTACAGTCAGTCAGTCAGCCACAACCGAGAAGCATGAATGTTGGGAGGATATTGGGATCCCCTAGTAGATCACAACTAGGAATGTTAGGTTTTATTTTGGTAGGAGCAGTAAGATAAACAATGGTTGGCAATGTGGGAGGTTTGATTTCTAGATACCCAGAATTCATGGGTAAGGGAGATGAGGATGTTGAGAAACATTGGTTCTTATGCGAAGCAATCTAGAGGTCTAGAGGGACCTTGGATGCGAATAAATTGGTTGAGTTCCAGACTACTTTGAGAGGTCATTCTCTCAAATGGTACATGAAGTCCATTGAGCCAGGAGTACCAAGAGTGCAAGGTCAAGTGTTCACACTTGACCAGGTATGGACAAAGTTCATAGCGAATTTTAAGCTACCTCAGTCAGAACAACAAGCTATGTTTGAGTTGTGCAGAATTCAGAAAAGGGAAGGTGAATCAGCCTGGGAATATAGCTAGAAGTTTAAATATACTATAGGGAGGTTAGCGCATCCAATTCATGAGGAACATCAAAGAGAATGGTATATCCAGGGATTGTTACCTCTGACACGAATTTCATTAACGCAACAAAGGATATGCACTTTGATAGATGCCTTGGAACAATCAATGAAGATTGAAGCCATGGAAGGATATCTGGGGAGCCTGAGAGTGACCAGACCTCCAACAGATGCAAATTTGGTGCAAATACAAGGGAAAATATTAGCATTTATAGAGAATATTCAAGAATTACGATACCCCGACCGAGATAATCACAAGTCTAGTGTATCAGATGTTACATAGAAGGAAATTTGGTGAATGAATGTCCATGAATGAGGGGAATGGGACCTCCTTAAAATCCAATGGAACCCTCAGCAAGACCCACGGGAAGAGTTGCGCAAGTATTCGTGAATTTACCATTCCATACCCCAACCCCATATCATGTTTTTCTAGGTAATCAAGCAGTGCCATCAGTTGAGTATTGCAAGATTTTTTGAATCCATGGGCATCGGCTGAGACAGTGCCCCATTATTCATAAGTATTCAACAATACCAATTATTGTGCATTGTGAGTTTTGTGCATCTACCACACATGCTACGAATCAGTGTAGAGCATTGGATGCACTTGCGGATAGACTAGATCAAACATCATTCAGGGGGAATGAAACCCCTTAGGGACCAGGAAGAGGTCGAGGAAGTGGAGCTAGAGGTGATTTTAGAGGAGGAAGAACCAGGGGAAGAGGACCAAGTAGATGCTACAACTGTGACGAGCAAGGCCATGTGGCTAGAGATTGTCCTCACCCAATGCGACCATAGTGCTCTCACTGCATGGAACGCAATTGAAGATTGCCCAAAACTAATTGCAAAATGGGAATATCGGGTACGTCAATGAGGAACTAATCTCATCAGTTCATAGATAAATGGATTTATTAGAGGAAAACTGCCCAACCTTAATATCATTAATCGATGAGGGGAAAATACTAGTGCATATGCTAACAATTTACCTCAGATCCAGAAAGTAGCACCAAAGAAGGACATGTATGATCCTCTAAAACATAAAATATTCTTTAAAAATGCCATTGAAGTATTTCAGAATATCCCTGGCCCTGAGATGCAAGAAAAACCCCCTCAGCCTATCGTTTACCCTAGGATCGCACAAGTCCCTACTTCACCCCCTACACCCAGAAACCCTGTAGTCCCGATGAGACAACCTGAGCAGCCACAAAATGTAGTTGACCTTTGGTTTCAGTTATTTTCTGATATTCTTGGGAATGACCAGTTGACAGAAAATTTGTGCAATGCATTGTACCTAGTTCTAGGGAATGAAGAATCTCCAGAAATGAGAATAAGGACTAATATTCCTGAGAATAATACTCAGAGAGTGCATAGAAGGAAAGTATGGATTGGAAAAGAGTTTAGATTAGAAGCCTAGCTAGATGAGTTTGAGTTTGAGATTAAGGATTTTATGTTAGATCTAGGATCTGATGTTAATATACTTCCTAAAAATACTTGGGAATCTTTAGGAAAACCCCAGTTGACATATTCCCCAATCCAGCTAAGAATGGCCAATCAGTATTGTATTTTTCCAATAGGAATACTGGAGAATGTGGAAATAGATGTTGAGGGAGTGAAGACTGTAGCTGATTTTGAGGTGATCGAAATCATGGGGGATAAGGACCCTTATCCTACACTACTTGATATTGATTGGGATTATGAAAACTATGCGATGATTGACCTAAATAAATACACTATGACATTTGAAGCAGACGAAATAAAGTATTTCAACCCTTGGATCTGTATGTAGGCCCTCAATACACGGAGCCTACGGACAACGATATGGAGGGAGAATAATTGGACTATTTGTACACTGTAACAACAGGAACGAGAGAAGACTACATAAATCCTACTACTGATGGATTAGTAAGTTGGAGGAGCATACAATCAGCGGACATAGATTCAAAACTAGCATTTGACAGTTGGTAGCAAGGTTCATATGAAAGATTTTCAAGAAGATGCACAATTATTAGAGAAACTAGATAGGTTGGAACCGAGGTCAGAGAACACCCGACATATGATGGTACCTCAGAACTTGACATTTGTTTGGTCAACATGGAAGAAAATATAGTTGAGGATCAAAGGATATCAGTGTTAAATTTATCCCTCAAGGACACCCCTTCCAGATGGTGGACTAATCACAAAGCCTTAGTTGAGAACTAGGACGATGTGAAGCAAGTTGTCCGATATAGATTTCAAGGCAAGGAGCAGCTAGAATCAGAGATGCGGACGGATTTCCAAGTTGTGAAAATTTTCAATGGACACTTTGATCCTAAAGAACATATTGAACAATGTGTGAGAAAGTGGAAATTTGTGGAAATACCATTTCACTTATGGGTTCAAGTATTTCCCCATTCACTAGGTTCAATTCCAAAAGCTTGGTACATTCATGAAGAAACTAGAAGACAGACCAACGACTGGAAAATGTTGGCAGATCAATTTTGCAAGGACTTCTTGTTTACAAGTAAGTACCCTGAGATTAAATTAGTCCTGCAAAGAATTAAAGAATTCCTTTTTACAGATACTGGTGAAGGGAAGTCAAAACTATTGGTATGCACAAGGAATAACCAATAATTTCAGTCTAACCTTCATCTAGACTTTGGCAAGAGACCTGTATAATGCTATAAGATTGAGAAGGATTTGGAAAGCCCAGATGATTTAGAAGAATTGAGAAACTTAGCCATTAAGGAAATAGAAGGAAGAAGATAAGTCCAAAACATTATACCCAACCAGACTGATGGTTCTTATAATTATCCATTGAAGTTGGAAAAATTCAATATAGGAACCATAGAGCAACCTAAGATAGCTATGGTGGGAGATTACTCGGATGAGAAAACTAGCCAAGAAATACATAGCATGTTGCGAGAGTATGAGGACTTGTTCCCAAAGACATTTTCAGAGCTAAAAGGGATTAAAGGAGCTATGGGAGAGATGAAAATTGAACTAAAAATAGGATAAAAGCTTGTAAGGCATAGACCATATAGCCTTAACCCCAGAGTGAAAGAAAAGGTTAAAAGGGAAATAGTCAAGATGTTGGAAGCTGGACTTATTTTTGCAGTGGAAGAAGCAGAATGGGTTATCCCAATAGTCATCCAAATAAAGAAAGGCATAGAGGACATTAGGGTCTATGTAGACTACAAAATCCTTAAATCTGCTTATGTGCATGACCCTTTCCCAACACCTTTTACTGATGAGGTGCTAGAACAGGTTGCAGGGAAAGAATATTACTCATTTACAGATGGATTTTCGGGGTATCACCAAGTAGGGATTGTTGAATAAGACGAAAAGAAGACCACATTCATAACATAATGGGGGTCATTTGCATATAATGTGATTCCCTTCGGCCTAAAGAATTCCCCTGCGGTTTTTTCCCAGATTGTAATAGCATCTTTCCGAGAATTTATTCACAAGTTTATAGAATTTTATATGGATGATTGGACGGTATGCAGTCTTCTCAAGGAACATGTAGCGCTACTATGTTTTATGTTTGATAGATTTAGATAATTGTAGATATCATTAAGCCTAAAAAAGTGTATCTTTTGTGTGCCACATGGAAATTTGTTAGGCCACATAGTATGTCGAGAAGGAGAATTGGTAGACCCATCCAAATTTGTGGTTATTTTGAACATTCTACCACCTACGAGTGTTAATCAATTGTGCTCCACGCTGGGGCACATAAGGTACTATTGCAGGTTTATTAGAAGATATGAAAACATTACTACACCTATGGAAAATCTACTAAAGAAGTCAGAAGTGTTCCAGTGGACCCTAGAGTGCGATAAAGTGTTTTATATCCTAAAGGAAAATCTCAGCACAACACATGTTCTGATATTTCCAAACTGGGAAAATAAATTCCATGTGCACGTAGATGCATTAGGTATTTTCTTGGGAACCATCCTACCGCAACTAGGAGATGGAGCCATGGATCATCCTATCTATTTTGATAGTAGGAAGTTGTCGCAAGATGAGCGCAACTATACAACCACAGAAAGGGAGGATTTAGCTATGATTTACACTTTATAGAAGTTTAGACATTATTTTCTTAGGATCTCATTTTAAGTTCTTTACTGATCATTTTGCATTAAAATATCTAGTTAACAAGCCTGTTTTGGAAGGAATAATTTGTCGATGGTTGTTATTTTTCAGGAATTTTCATTTGAAGTGATAATTAAAACTGGAAGATGCAATGCAAGACCTAATCACCTGTCTAGATTAGAGTCAAGAGAAAGTGGCAGAGCAGTCGATGATCATCTCCCATATGTAGACCTATTCTGGGTTGAGGCCATACTAGAATACCTATAAGACATAGCAATATTCTTAAGTATAGGGGCCTACACAGAAACGTACTTTGCAACTCAGAAATGTCATATGGTGGTTAGAGAAGCGGACTATCAATTGATTGCGGAGAAATTGTATAAGTTAGGACTAGATGGTATCCTCACAAGATGTGTCCTATATCATGAAAGACAAGACATACTGTGGGAGTGCCATAGTGGAGTTGTGAGAGGTCATGTTTGAGGAAAGGCCACTACACAGAAAGTTCTCCAAGCTGGACTATGGTGGGCCATGCTCTTCAAGAATGCAAAGGCATATGCTAGATCTTGTGACGCCTATCAAAGAGTGGGAAAGCCATAATGACAAGATGAATTACCTCTTCAACCAGTTTGATATCTACAAGCATTTGAAAAATGGGCAGTTGACTTCATTGGGCCGATCAACCCCACAGTTAAGCATTCAAAGGCCAGGTATATTATTATCGCAATTGATTACCTTACACGTTGGGTGGAGGCAGGAATTGTTTAGGATTGTTTGACCAATACTTCTACTAGGTTCATTTTTGAAAATATTATCACTCGGTTTGGATGTTCTAGGAGTCTGACCAGTGATCAGGGTGGTCATTTTATCAGTAGTACAATAGCAAATCTTACAACAAAGTTATTGATCCAACGTCATAAAATTAGCCCCTACCATACACAAACCAATGGAACAATAGAGGCATTTAACAAGATTTTGGAGAGGGGATTAATGAAGGTTTGTTGCAAAAACATGGAGGATTGGGATGACAGAGTCCCAACAATTTTATGGGCTTACAGGACAACCAAAAAGAAGCTCCACAGGTATACTCCATTTCAACTATTTTATGGGAAAGAGGTTGTGGTACCTGCAGAATTCATTACTCTGAGTTTATATATTGCGTAGATTACACACATGTTGGAGGATGAATCATTTGTGCAGAGGCTCATGGAATTGAAAGAACTTGAAGAGACCAGGTTTTTAGTAGACTTCCATCAATCAGTCAAGAAAGAAAGGTAGAAATCTTGGCATGATAGACACATTAAGACCAAATCATTTGCGTAGGGAGACAAGGTCCTACTTTATGACAGTCAATACCGGAAACATCTATGTAAGTTTCACATGCATTGGTTGGGACCATTTATAGTTGCGGAGATCCGAACTTTGGGAGCAGTCAGACTCGCACAACTCGATGGTATACTACAACCAAGATGGGTGAATGGTGCTCGCCTGGAACCCTATACGTCTCTGAACTAAGCTAAAGGATTGTTTCTCTAGTCTGAAGGAGCATGTATAGTAGTTAGATTTGAGATATTTTTGCAATTTCTGTGAATTCAGTTAATAAAGTCAAAGAGTGCATTGTTGCACCA
>JZKD02S2084156.1:119434-135729 GCA_000966675.3 Picea glauca
TCTACTGCTACGATGATATAATGATGCCCTCTAGATGAGGTCAAGTGACATGTAGTGAAATAAATCCCCCACTTGGTGAAAGGACCAACAACAATGACAGGAAACATAGGAGAAGGATGTGTCTGCATATTCCAAGAGAAGATCTCACACGAGTGGAACTTCTTGACCGCCTCAATGCAATCCTTGATTAACGAAGGGCAGAAGTAACCAGCACGTAGAATATTTTAGGTTGTTTCCAACCCATACAAATGACCACCACATGCTCCAGTGTGGAAGTCATTTAGAACGAGCTCTGCTTCTTCGTGGATAAGGCGCCAAAGAAGAATACAATATACACCTCTATTGTACAAAGTGTCATCGAGTATGAGATAGTTTCATGCCTGATGGTAAATTTTTCAATGCTCATCGTGGGAAGTAGAAGTGGGTCACTTCTAAGTTTGGAGATAGACTAGTATATCTCCATACTAGGAGTCTGAATATACAATTATAAAAATATCTCCTTTGATAGGCGATTCTTCGAGCGTGATATCACTAGACTCGACCAGAAGTTATGAAATAAGTTCGGCAAAGACCAACGACTTTTTGGATTTCATAGAAACAAAATCCAAGTCAAATTCTTGGAGGATTACAATCCATATACTGATTTTTCCGCCAATGACCCGTCGTGTTCACACATATTGGAAAGGGTTCACAATGACAATGATAGAGGTCTTGCGAAGCATAATGTAATGATAGAACCACTCGACAACATGCACTGCTGCCAAGGAAAGCTTCTCAACATGATCATAGTTGAGTTTTGGCCCAACCAGGCCTCGACTAAGGTAATAAACAACATGGTCCTCTAGCAGATCATCCTCTTGAACCAAGACCATGCTGATGGTCAACTCTACAGCATCCAAATACAACAAGAAATCTTTGTTATAATCAGGAGGTTGGAGAAGAGGGGCATACGTAAGGGTGCATTTCAATGCTTCAAAAGAGTGATGACCATTTTGGGTTTGATCTGAATCTGGTTATATCCTAAAAAACCATCCATGAATGAAAATACCTCGCAGCCAGTGCATTCATCGACAATATGATCGATGAATGGGGTGGGAAAATTATCTTTTAGGCAGGCCTTGTAAAAGTCATGTAAGTCCATGCACACGCTAATCATACCTTGTTTCTTATTAACTGGAATGGGGTTTGAAACCCACTATGCCAACTGCATGGGGTAGATAAAACTGACTTTAAGCAATTTCTCCACTTCATCCTTAATTGTTGCTTCTTTTCGAGGATTCACTGAATGAAGCTTCTTTCAGACCGGCTTAGCGTCAGGATAAGTCTTTATTTCATGTTCAATGATTCTTGGGTCAATGCATGGAATTTCCTCATAATACCATGCAAAAACATCACATAATTCCTTAAATAACTCTGTATAAATTTGAATCTCTTCAGGGGAGCAGTCCACTCCGACAAAAACATTCTCCACAACACCTAGGGTTATAGAGATATTTATAGGAATCATTTCAGTGATACCTGCCATATTACCCTCAGCATAAACTTCATGCGTAGCCATTAGATTAATAAGACAATACCTATCTCCATTCACAGTCGAAACGAATTATCCTACCCCTATTCTCCTTAACTCTGAAAGAAAGTAAGATCTATGATGAAGATCATTCCAGGGTCTGTCTGGACCAGTCAATGCCTCAATAATCACCTCGTTAGAGGGAAAGACTAGGTCTAAAGGATCTATAGTGTGAAGAGAACCTTGATCCCAAATAGGCTCGAGAATTGTATCTAACTCTTATGTGAAAGTCGAATCAGGGTCGACCGAAGCTTGCTGGACAAATATGTACACAACGTCAGTGGCGAACAAGGGCATGTCCATGCTAGGATACCCTTTCCCTTCCATCAAAGCCTATGGGTATGGAAGAGTCCACGGATCATGAAAATAAGTCGTTTGAAACAACGACACTTGAAATATTTCAGCCCTAGGATGGGATGGGACAACCGATATAAGCTTGACAACACCAAAAGGAGGAGGGTAATCAAAAGTACCCATCAATGATGGACACAAACCAAATCCTAATTTGACGATGTCGGGCTGAGGATTATCAATCATTGGGATCATCAATGCCCCCGATGAAGGGTCGGGATAGGAGAAATACAACTGGCCAATGGTCACAATCCAACCCTCATGTGAAAAACACAAGACCTGAAAAACTGTAGCAACCACTACATGCATTGCATAAGTCCAAATCCTCCCTAACAACATGTTTCAGTAGAGAGGCGCATTGACCACTTCAACTTTGACACACACGGTCTTTCCTCCCAATTGCATGGTGAAAGAAGGAATGATTCCATGTGGTCTGAACAAATGATCGTTGAATGTTGTAAGAAACATAGGCGATAGAGACAAATCGGGTTGGCCAATGTCCTTCCAACACGCCAACGACATCACGCAAGTCGAGGCACCCTCGTCGACCACTGTACAGAACATGTTCTGAGTAAAAGATTTTATGGTGTAAGCCACTACTATCTGAAACGCAACGTGGTAAAGAAGACGAGGTTTCAAGTCGGTTGGATCAAGAATGATCACTCCCAGATTACAAGTCTCTGTTGATCCCAATGTGGATAACAAAGCCTTTCTCTACGAAGGGAAACTTTGGAGGACTTCCAAAGTAGACATCGCACAAGGGGTTTGTGCCAAATATTCCACAACAGAGTAGTTTTGGGTAGCCCTTGCATTCGTATTATGAGAAGCTTTCTTGAATGCACCTTTCAAGATGCATGTCATCATTTTGCCTACCATCTTCTCAATTTGGAGAGGAATCGGTGGGTTTGTGGCTTCTTTTCCCTTTTCGACAAATTCTGGCATTCCGTAATATCGGGCCTTGGTCGCTATGTTAGCCTCGGATTTCATCATCTAAACATTCACGACTGGGTTATTATTGGTAAACGCAGGGGGTCCCTGACTGCCCCCTTCCGCGCTCGAGGATGATGAAGATTGAGACATGTTTTTCCCATGTGGAAATGGGTTTGTCAGCACAAAAGGCTATTTTTGTGCCAATATCTTTTGAGCTTCCACAAGTCAAGGGCACATATGAGTCAGGTGTTCTTATTTGAAAAGGTTACATGGATACTTTGACTTTCTCTTCTATGTTTTTGGCCCACCGGAATTGTTAGTAGCCTTTTTGTCCCACTTACCCTTCTTGTTTTATTGTTTCTTATTTCCTTTAGGCTGTTGGTTGGCCTTAGGGTTCGTCGACTACACATTGTGTACGTCCGACATTTGGGTAGGGGGAGCACTCGAACTCAAGGTTTGGCTAGCCACAACCTGTTGTATCGACAATTGTTGCAATTGATTTGACAACATATCAGTGGTCTTTCCTTGTGTTGAGCCCACAATACCATCGGCATGGGGTCCGGACTTTTTATTCACCTTGTTGAGGATAGACCATGGCACATCCGAAAAAATATTATAGAGCATGTTGGATTGAGAGTAGATCAGTTCAAGTTGTTGCGCTCTCATTATCGCCTCCCCTTATAAAAACACTCCAGAAGTTGCTATGTCCTTGGAGATTCAAGGCACCTAAAACTTCAAGAACCATTCCAGGAAGAAATCTAGAGGGACCTAGACCTTAATCAAGATCTTCCGATGCCTCCATTCTCAGATATGATCGGAGATATGTTCGGCCTTGGTCTTCTCAAAGTTGGCCAGTAATTCGGTGTCGGCATCATATCTCACATATAACTGGAAATGGCTCAAAAATACCATCGTCAAGTCATTGAAGTAAGAATACCTCAAGCGGTCAATCTCAATATACCATTTCATGACACACTCGATAAGAGTGCATTGAAAAAGGTGCAACTGGAAGGAGTTGTCTCGCAGTGAGTTTGACAAGCACCATAAGTGAAAGGTTGTCATGTGATCACCTGGATCTTCACCAGGCTTGCCTTCAAATTTTTGAATATCTAATGGCAACTTAGTCGACATGGGGAGCCAATGCGGATTATGAAAAATTGGTTCATTAAGTAGTCTTGACAACTCTGGAAGATGTAGTGTTTCTAGAAACAGTAGTTTAGGTTGAGTACTATGTACAGGAAAAGAGGGTCCTCGAGTTTGACTGACACCAGGTTGCAAAAAAATGTTGGACTACCAGCCAAGGTTCTAGTATAAATCGTGGCCTTGACCAACGTACATAAACTGCATTTGTTGGGATATCATCGGTTGACTCTCGTAATTGGACGACATGGCTTGGGCAGCGATTACTCCTTGTGTTGTTTTCCAAGGATTTTAGAAGTGGATACCCCCAGCCGATCTGACCGGCATAGGTACGAAGCCCTACCCATGGTTTCATTGTACATTGAAGGGGTTTCCCTCGACCGGCATCCCTTGCAATGGAATTGATCCCTACCAAGGATTCCAAAGCCCCTGAGAGGAGAAAACTCTTGTCGTGGCTCCTTGTGAAGGAATAGTATCCTACACGGGGTTTTGTTGCCCAAAATCGGGGTTTCCCCCAGCTGAAACAACAGCCAAAGAAAAATCATTGTTCCCAAATGCGTTGAACAAACAGAACAACAYAGATCCCACYGACGTTGTGTAAGATGAAGGTCCTAAAATTCTTGCTCCAAACAAGTTGTAATTAGCATTCGACCCGATGGGTTGTTGGAAAGMACCAYCGAGYGAGGGGGATGGAGGAGGTATATGACCCCCACCGTAARGGATAACATTAAAGGGRACTRAATTTCCACCAGTAGACCATTTCATAGGAGCGTTTGAGCTCCCTGCCCCCGACCCATGGTCTRTAAGGTGGAGTAGGTAAGGACTGAGTCTGAATCGAAGCTAGGCATCCCATATGAAAATGGAGGTCTCATTGCACTCTRTGTAAAYKGATCAGTGGTCACTGTGGATGATAGTATTGGACCACTTCTCGAGGTAGAGGGAGTCRAGACCACTATGGTCCRGACTGGAGAAGGTGGGAGAGGAGGAAATATCCCCCCTGTGGTAGTAGCTGAAATGGGAGTATGAGGACTCTCGGGYGAAGTAGYAGMATTTGCTTCCATTGTTGCTTGTAAAACTAACTGGCACTAGGAAGGTGTTACCTCAGGAGGGACAAATTGTACTAATATYAGYGCTGAAAAGTCATTAATCGAAGGGTTGGCTGGCCCGAGAGMTTTCACCCCAAGGTCAGAAATAGTAGGTTCTTCCGGAGTYRAATAGTCTCCTTGTGGAGCAGGTCCGRGCACAGTTTCYTGCRTTCCGGTCACTTCGAACGACCCTTGTTGGTCAAGTCTTCRTCGTAATGGTGGTGGAGGTAGCTCCAATGCAATCAGCGGCAGGCCCTGAAGCCTTCCCGACCGATGGAGCTCTTGATCTTCCACTTTGTGAAAAAATCAATCGACACAATAAGGCTTAAATAGTGTTTAAACACTAAGCACACACTAAAAAAAAATTCTATAAGAAAAATCAAGCAGTCAACTATCTAGTAGGAAGGGCAATTACGTTAGTCAACACTAGAGAAACTAATCAGTGCAAGTGAAACTCAGACACGGAAGCACCATTCGGGTATACTCTGTGAAGCATGACCCGATGTCTACCCCAGGTACCATGGTATACCCCCGCAGTCACCCATGTAAGTCCTGAGAATATGGGAAACTAAGTTTCCAGCTCACATTCAGTCACTAGGTAGGTGCAGTCAACAGTTGGGCAAATCACAATGAGAAGGATAACAAGTACGAAACCTATCAAGGGTATCAAGAGAAATTTTTCCGAAATAAAAAAGAGGGTCTCGAACGGATTCGTGGTCCATGAATCTCCATAGGAAAATGCAGTCAGTAATACTCCCAAGACAGATCCTCAATATGTGTTCCCCACTATGTTTAGTCTGGCTTTGGAGGGGTTATCTTCGTTGTCTTTCCTCACACGACCTCTTATGTATCCCATGTGTTAGAGGGGGGTCCCAAGTAAATTTTACAACATTGGACTTAAACACTCCCTAACTCAGACTCCAATGTTTGATTTAACGGCCTTGAAGAGTTTTCTCTCCAACCTAATTCAAGGCCCTACCCCAAAACTAGTTGGTTCACCCTACAAACAGAAAAAGTCTAGTTTATTTTAGATTATGCGTTCTTTTTAATGGCTTGATTTACTCATGGGATATGGTGGTGAAACTAATGATGTTATAAGAGACGAAAAGGAGGAGAAAAATATGAAACTTGAAAGAAAAATTACTTCTAATCCAAAAGCAAAGCTTTATAACTAACTCTTTGTAACCAACTTTTCTTTAACTAACTTTTTCAAGATCTTGTAACGAAAACCTAAAACATACTTTCTCTTGACTACAAGCTACTTATGTTTCAAGAAATAAAGAACTTAAAAAAACAAACTCTTTTTCCTTTTTTTTTCAAATAACCAACTCTAACTACTTTACCAAACTGAAAAGGAAATATTTTTTTTTTAAATTGCCTTAAAGAGAAAAACTGAAATAAATATTTTTCTTTTTTCAAAGCAAAAAAAGGGGTAAAAAGAAGACTGAAACAGATCTTTAGCCTACTGCAGATTGCAGGAAATAAATCAAGAAACCAAGAAGGCAGATCTACAATTCAACATCTTGCTTAAAAACCTGTTTAAAAGTAAACACAAGAAAATCAAGAAGATAAGTAAACTGAACTCTAAACCCAAGCTATGGATGTAAACAGAGACTCTGGACTTATCCAAGAAAACCCTGAGAAGTGTGAACCTCAATCAGGAAAGAGGCAAACTCCCTCTTTTTCAAACTATTTCTTGAAATAGAGACATGAGTTGTTGCATCAACAGCCTACGTATGTACATGGGTTGTTTACTTAGCAGAGTCTGTATGTACATGGGATTACTCAAGACAGGGTGTGTACACCTCTGTATCTTTCCAAAAAAATAAAAGATCAGACAGTCTTACAGAGCAGGGACAACTGGTATTCACCTAAAGGTGACTAGAATCCCTTGACAGACTCAGAAAACTCAAATACACTTGAAAGGAAAACAAACCAATCAAACAACCCAAAATCCCCTAAAAAAAACACTAGAGGCTTCCCCGGTATGGTCGCCATTTCTGCTAGTGAGAAATAACCCCCCTTTAACTACACCAGGGTTTACAATGTAGGTGGAGCGAATAACCATCTAAAATCTAATTAATTGTCAATACTACCCCAAACATACCAAAACTAATATAAATAAAGCAAAGAGAAAGGAGATCGGGTAACTATACCTCTAATCCCACGTCTGGTGATGATCTCCTCGCGCTTGGAAGTTCCACTGACTGCACTCCTCCTCCCAGGGCTGACCTACATCCAAAGATTGAAAAACAAAGAACTACAAGCATGTTATTCCATATATAAGTTAGGGTTAAATGTTAGAATGTCAAGCATAAATAAATAAAAGTATTCAAGACACCATCATTTGGGACAGGAAAATGTAATTATTTTATTCATAACACAAATATTATACCTTTACAATCTAAGTCGGTCACCGTTCCATGAACCTAGTCTAGGCTCATATTCACCATGCTTCAAGTGCATCTTGTATGGACTTTTCCTCTCAATCTTTTGATCTCTTCTATGGAAGGGAATGGGTTAAATGGAGGAAGAAGCGGCTAATGAGGGAATGCTAAGACAATTTCTCACAAAAGGAAGCAATACCTTGGGCAAGGAGGGGAAGTGAAATTGGAAAGATTTTCATTGTTCTTATCCTTAGGTTGAAAATGAGACCCCAACACCTACTTTTACATGCCAAGGTTATCCGGTTGGGTGACGGGCTATAGCAGGTGGATTAGTTTGGAAACCTCCAATAGCCCGTGAATTTCAACGAATTCCTTGCAACTTCTTATGTTTTGCAAATTTTGCAAGCATACACGGGTTGTAATGGTGCAACATGTGTATGTACGTTATATGTAGTAGTGCAAAAAGTGTATGCATGTGGGCAGTAACGGTGCAGGGCGCGTACATCTTCTAAAAATTGGTTTTTTAAGAAGAGATTCATGGCAATGCTTTGGAAAAAAATGAAAGTAAGAGGGCCAAGGCCATGTATGCATGTGTAGGGAAATTTAGGGCTATAACAAGAGGTCATATTATGATATAATATAGGTTTTGTTTTGTTTTAAAAGGGTTGGTAAGACAAGAAAGAGAAGGAAATCATTGGGCAATGGAGTCGAATTCTGAAATACTATGAAGATTAACACAATTATGTATTCCTGAGGAAACAGAGGCAAAATAAGCACACCTTTTCAGAAAATAAACAGTATTCATATGATGGCAAGACAGACATAAGAAAATCTAATTACAAATGAAAACATTTGATAATGATGAATTCTCAATTTCAAATTTAGAAGCAATAACATGAAAGGTTGACTACAATGAACAGAGCACCTAACAAAGGGTGAATTTTGGACCTGCAATCATTAAAACATGACACCAGCATTAACTATATGAAGGGAGCATATATTAAGGATGAATTCCGGTCATTTATTCTTATTTATGCTTAGAATAAAGAACAGGAGTGAAATGAATGTGAACTGGGGAAAAACACACTTAAAGGGGACATCGTGATGAATCTCTGCTATTAGAAAACACTCTCTTCTTGTATTAAAATTCATGAGAAAAGCAAAGTTTTCAGTTACAAAGGCAAGGCCTCTCTCGAGCTAGTCAACCCCCTTAAATATCATAGATTCATAAAATATATACAAAAATATCTTCCTATGCTGCCAAATTCGAATCCTAATTTTCTTCCTAGGTTAAGAAATGGTCACAAATATCTTGGCAACAAAATATGAACTAACTGCTCAAAAAGAGAAGTCAAACTTCACTCATTAATTACAATATAATAATATATAAATCCACTTTTGAAACCATATCCTAATGATATTTGACCTATTGCATTCGTTGTAGATGAGTTGTCATGTTTTTCTACCTTTCCTTGTTGATCTGGAGGCATTCCAGAAGCTCTGTCACAATTGTGCAACAAGTCTTCTGCGGAATAGTAACCTACAACAAAAATGTGACAGATTGTGCAACAGACTGGGAAAATAGGGGTCAAATATGACATCATATCTCCCGAATAAAAATAAAATTTTCAAATTTGAGAGGGGTTTTTGTAGATGAAACTTTTATTGAGAAAAACATCTCTCGGTTTTCTAAAATTCCACTTCATTCTCTTGGGATCTGTGCCCAAAGATGATGACCAAAACATTAAATTCTTAAATCTGGAAAAATGAGTTGTAAATATTCAATTGAATATCTGAAACTATAACACTTGTTGCAAATTTGAGAGAGGTTTTTATTATTTGGTCTGTCCTTGACAAAAACCTCTCTGGTATTTTAAAAATTCCTCTCTAATTGGTCATAAAGTTATCTTGAATTTGACCACTAAACCATTCATTTGCGCAATGCACCCTGTAGCTTGTGTGCAAGACAATCCTCTCCACAACGAAATCCTTTGTGCAGTGCACAACAAATGAAAGCAACATAAAACTCTATGCAGTAAACGAATATGGCTAGGGTTTAGATGAAATGAAGTAAATTTGTTTATGTGAAAAGAAAATTCATTTTAGAATATAACTTGCAATGGTTTCCAAAAAAAGCTCTTGAACAGTGATATAAACAAATGCAGAATGCGCAGCAAAAAATAGAGTGAAAGGTTTGTGTAGAGAATATCAACACATAGGGTTTGTGTAGCGAACTTGCACAACAAGTACAATTTTGAAGTTTGCAACAATACAAATGACATGGAGTGTCATGATTGTTCCTTCTCTGACCTCATGAAATGTGATGATGAACCATAATCCATTTTCACATGACATTCACCCTAACCTATGACTCATCTAAGAATGCCTTGATTTTCCCAAGATCATGGCATGACTTTGAAAATTTTAGACAAACCTGTAACTCTAGCTATGAAAATCACGGTGCTAACACATACACAAAATAGTTTAAAAGAATACAAGTTTAATGAGTTTCACTTGGTTAGTTGTATGGTTTTTAATGGTCAAATGTATCCAAGGGTTTACTTCATAGCTCGAAATATTCACAATGATGCAAATATAACCATTGACAAAATTCATCACATGGATACGCATTGGTCTAGTAATCTTCCTCAAGTTCTATACCTACAATGGGACAACACTATCGGTGAAAAACAAATCATAATGTCTTTGGATATCTAAGCATTCTTGTTGAGTTGGGAATTATTCAAAAGGTAAAATTTGGTTTCTTTATGGTTGGGAACACACATTGTTAAGCCATAAAAAATTCCCCATGTTAAGTATAAAACCATGTATTAAGCCCTATTTATTGAATTATTACAATTATAGTGTTATATTTGTATGTAGGCTAGAACCCTTCATTGTTCCCTTTCATTATAAGTGTGCCCTTTGTCTCCTATATGTATACCAAGGAGATATAGTATTAGGATCATCTTATCTCAGCTTGTACATTGCATATATTGTAAAAAGAGTTTTCCCCCTTGAAGTGTACTATTATCCATTGGTGTTTTATCATTCATAGGGAATTGGTTCCTAACATTTGGTATCAAAGCATCGATCCTAGGGTTTTTCCAATTCAAGTGAGTCATCTTAGAATTTTCACTATAAGAATTTTTGGGGGATGCTCTAGATAGTTAAAATTGGATATTACTTAGGAGGCATGTTAAATATCTTCTGGTAAAAATTTTAGGTTATGTATCGTTATACTTTTGGATATATAACCTATGTAAGATAGGTTTTTGATTCATCCTAAATTCAATTTTAAACAAGTCATCTTGGGATTTTCGCTACAAAATATTTTCTAGGAGGTTTAAGAAAGTGAAATTGTGTGGCGACTGAGGATAAATTTCACAGTATAGGTGGAAAAAATTCCAGGTTCTTGTTCACTAAACTTTTGGATATATATCCCATGAAAGACAAGGTTTGTGACTAAACCTGAAATCAATTATCTTGGCATTTTCGTTGTAAATTTTTATTTTTCAGTGAAGTTTCAAGCTCTAAAATTTCCAGAATATTTATTTGACACAGTGAAGTACACCTTGAAATAAAATATTTTTTTCCATGGATCCAATGAAAGATCCAAAAATTACTTCACCAATTGAACCTTCAAAATATCCTTCATGACTCATGAATAAAATGAGGAGATACAAAACCAGCTATCCAAATTGAATAGTCAAATCAACGAATTGAATGATAAGTCAATGAAAAGGGTTTATTTTATGAATACTAAAACATAAATGGAAAGAAACATGGATGCAACTAAGGAATTGATGGAAAGGAATATGGATGGAAATAAGGAACATATGAAAAGAACAATAGAACAAAATTTGGATCAAATGGAACAAAAGATTATGGAAGCCCTAAATGGGAGTTTCCCTAAAATTGATAAGGTGTCTGAAGGGACTCATGAAAATAAAGGTAGTATTCAAGTTGAACAACTTTCCAATAATAAGAATTTTCTAGAGGGATTTAACTCCAATAATAAAGATACTTATGGATGGTCTCCAAAATGAGTGAACCTTCACAAGGTTGAATTAAGGAAGTTTGATGGAATAGAGGTATTTACCTGGCTGAAACAAATAGAGAAATGTTTTGAATTGCATATGTAATATTATGGATGATACACAAAGGATTCACATAACAACTTTGAAATTTGAGATAAAACTATATCAATGGTCTCAATGGGTGGTTAAAAGGAAGCCCCTTCTTATTATTAAACTTGGGGTTTATTTACAAGAGACTTAGAAGCACAATATGGAAAGTTTGGGAACATGACTACTTTAGTCAATTGACAAGAACCAAGCACTTAGGTGATATTAAAGATTATAATTCATAATTTAAGGTATTGACCACAAGGGTTGATGACATAAGTGATGAATATTGTTTGGAAGCTTACATGGTTGGATTAAAAGAAGACATTGAACATGAGATTTTCCTAGAACATCCTGAAAATATTATGGAAGCTATGCAATTTTCTTGTCATATTTAAGCAAATAATAAAGCTACTCATAAGTCTACCATTGGAGCATACACGGGTAGAAGAGATAGTTTTTGGTTTCATAATACAACCATACCTCAACCAATAAGGTTGACACCTCAAAAAATGGATGAAAGAAGAGAAAAGGGACTATGTTTCAATTGTTGCAGAAAGTACAGTAAGGGGCATAAATGTGGTGAAAAGAAATTATTCTACATAGAATGTGAAGAGGAAGAAGATCAAGAATTGGAACCATCACAAAATCTAGATCTAGAAGAGACTACTCCAACAATATATTGTCATGCATTGGCAGCATCAGTACTCCACAAACTCTAAAGATACAAGGATACATCAAAAAGAAAAAGGTAATTGTGTTGATTGATTCAGGTAGTACTTGTAGCTTCATCAATTACAAATTAGCAAAAGATCTCAATTTATTTTTGTTTCCAGCACCAGTGTTTCAAGTAATGATTGTATATGGAGGTACCATAAATTTTTCTAGCAAGTGTCATGGTATTAAGCTCGATATGGGGGAGTATTTTTGGAGAGGCCCATGATTTCCATCCAAATGTGTGGCATTGATGTTGTATTAGGATTCCAATGGTTACAATCATTGGGAACAATGACCATGAATTTTCAAGATCTTTTCATGAGATTTTCCTCAGAAGGAAAGGAAATTGAGCTTAGAGGTATCTAAGGGAAACCCTTTAAGGTGATAAGCTCTAATACCATGACAAAATTACTCAAAAAGGGACACCATGGTGTTATTGCACAATTATGCTCACTAGATGTTCAAACATCTATATCCTCTTCTCAAGTGGATCTCCAAATAATTATCAACAATCATTCCAAGGTATTTGGAGAAATTTCTAAGGGTGTTCCACTTGCTCGAGATCATGACCATGTTATTCATTTGCAACTAGGAAGTGTACCACCTAACATTAGGCCTTACAGGTATCCATATAAACAGAAGACTGAGATGAAGCGTATGATCTAAGTAATGTTAGAGGCGAGAATTATTCAACCTAGACAAAGTTCTTTCTATTCACTAGTAGTGATAGATACAAATAAGGATGGTTCATGGCGTATGTGTCCAGATTATAGACAACTCAACAAAATGACCATCAAAGAAAAAGGCTACATGGAAGTGCAGTCCCTGGCAACTGGAAAATATATGTTGTCGACTGGGAAATATATGTTGAACAATGAAACTTAATATAAATATATGCATAGATAATGAATAATCTTTGTCAAAAGATAATTCATATAATAAAGAAAAATAACACTATTGTCTATGCAAAGAGGAAAATGATAAGAATCAAGTAAAAAAAGTTAGCATAAAACTTTATGAAAATAAGCAAAAAATCAAACTATTCAATGTGGAGTAAAACTTAGTAATTAAATAAGTGAAATGTTCAATGTGGAGGTTAGCATATGCAGGAAGCAATGAAAAATGTTTGGAGTAAAAACATTTAGCATAAAACTTTGTAAAAATAAGCAAAAAGGTAAAGTGTTCAATGCGGAGTAAAACTTAGTAAAATATGCAAATGCTTAACAAAATGCTTTTTACGTATATATGTATATTAAAAATAAAAGTCAATTATTAATTTAATAAAATTTAATTATACAGCTTATAGCTTACGCACCTCTGCATAACTGTATCCCAGCACAACAAACACTTAGTCTAATAGTTATCAATGTTATCAATAATAGAATATTGTTATGCATAAACATATCCTTAACAAAATGTTTTTTACATATATATGTATATTAAAAATAAAATTTAATTATTAATTTAATAAAATTTAATTATACATCTTCAATACATACATATAATCTGCACAAATATAACTTCTGCATGTATGCACAGGTATGTATGTTAGTTAATGTAAAAATGATTTTTAATTTTTTTTAATATAGTCCTATACAAATAATTAAAATATTAATAATTGTTTATTAATTTAATAAAAATTAATTATACATCTTCACGAAAGTGAACACTTAGTAAATAAAATATAGTCGTTTTGTACTTGAACATCGAAACTTTGAGACTATGTGTGGAGACTTTTTCTTTGACAATTTGTTTGTGCCTCCTCACAAAAATATCTCTGCACCGATATTTCTATTAGTTGGTGTAAAAAATATTTTTTTATTTTTTTAATATAGTCATGTCCAAATAATTAAAATATTATAATTATTTATTAATTTAATAAAATTTAATTATGCATCTTTAGGACAACGAACATTTAGTAAATAAAATAGACTCGTTCCATACCCATATATCATAACTTTGAGACTCATGCATCCACCTGTTACGGCACATGTTCAATATTGCAATGTCCAAAGTGTTGTTGCTTATGTGCAAAGATTTTTCCTTTGACGATTTGTTCGCACCTCTGCACAGGTATATCCATGCATAAGTATATCCCCACATAGGTATGACTCTTAGTTGGTGTAAAAATTATTATTTTTTTTTTTTTAATATAGTTCTATAAAAATAATCAAAAGATTAATAATTATTTATTAATGTACAATTCACAATTTATTAAATAATTAATCAATTGTTAATTATTTAATATTGAAATGTACAATGTGTTGTTGCTTGTGTGTGGAGACTTTTACTTTGATAATTTGTTCGCACCTTCGCACATCCTGTTAGTTCGTGTAAAAAAAAAAAATTAATTTTTTTAATATAGTCATGTACAAATAATTAAAAGATTAATAATTGAGAGCTCCTTCTCCCACCCACCAAACTGTTAAATCATGAAAGTCATCACTTGGAACATCAGGGGCCTCAATGGAAGATCTAAGCAAAGGATCCTCCGCAACTGCATCAAAACAGAAGACCTAGATATCCTCCTCCTCCAAGAAACAAAATGTGTGGGACAGACCGCAGAAGAGATCTTCAGAAAATGTTGGCGCAACTGCAACTCATACCAAATATACTCGAAAGGTGCATCAAGTGGCCTAGATATCCTATGGAACCCAAACTCGTTCATTCTCAACCAAGGCCTCTCAACACTGGGCTCTCTCACAGCCCATTATCGAGCAATTGGCTCAAATAAATATGGATGGATCACCAATGCCTATGGACCGCAGATCATCCAGGAAAAAGAACTTTTCCTTCATAACCTAGCTTACCTTAGCTCCATAGACAAAAATTAGAGATGGATAGTGGGTGGAGACTTCAACATGATCCTCACTCTAGAGGAAAAAAGAGGCGGGGAGAAAAGACTGGAACAAGATAGAAAAAAATTTCAGGAATTTATGGATCTTCACAAACTGGTAGACATAGAAAATGGCAATGGAACCTTCACTTGGATGAACAAGCGAACGGGACCCCAAAAAATTGCCTACAAGATCGACCGCTTTCTTCTCTCAGAGACCCTTCTTTTGGAAGGCCCACTAATAGAATTCAACATCCTTCCAAAACCAGGTTCAGATCATTGGCTTGTTCAGCTATGGGTTGACACTATGGCCTCCCCCAAGCTCAAACCCTTCAGATTTGAAAAGTTTTGTCTTTCACATCCAGACTTCCAAAACTTGGCTTTTCATTGGTGGGACATGGCAGATATTCAATAAGGAACCAAAATGTATTGCTTCCAGCAGAAGATCAAATATTTTAAGCAGCAAGAGCGAAAGTGGAACAAAGAAGTCTTTGGAAACATCTTCCAAGAGAGAAAACTCCTGGAACAAAAACTTGAAGCCCTACAAAAGATGGCCATCCAAACTAGATACACCCCAAATCAGCAGCAGGAGGAGCAACAAACCAGGCAACAATTGGAAGAAAGACTAAAAAAGGATAAAATTCTCTAGAGACAAAAATCCAAAATTCAATGGCTAAAAGAAGGGGGGGAAAACACAAAGTTCTTCCATAGATCTATGATCCATAGGTGCTTCATCAACCGCATAACCAAGCTAGAAAATGATCAGGGCAGAACCCTGCTCACCCACCAGGACATCACTCAGGAGCTCATTGATTACTACCAAGACCTCCTCTCAGAGCCACCGGTGAATCGCGCTGAGGCAATTGGGAGAGTGATAGCCAATATTCTGACACTCATTACTCAAGAACAAAATGAATCCCTCATGACCCCCATAAATCAAGTTGTTGTGGATCATGCCATACAGGAGCTACCCACGGGTAAGGCTCCAGGGCCCAATGGCTTCACAACGGACTTCTTTCACTCCTGTTGGCCCATGCAAAGAGAAGAAGTCTGGAAACTGGTGGAGGAATCACGCAGCTCTGGAAAAGTCCTCCCAGCCCTCAATGCCACCTTCCTCACCCTAATACCCAAAGAAGAAAGGGTTACCAACCT
>JZKD02S2084156.1:139795-151404 GCA_000966675.3 Picea glauca
GTTATTAATCATTTAATATTAAATAATTAATTAATTATTGATTATTCAATATTGTAATGTGCAATGCATTGTTGCTTATGTGCAGAGACTTTTTCTTTGACAATTTTTCATGCATAGGTATATCCCTGCACGTGTATGTCTCTTAGTTGGTGTAAAAACGATTTTTGATTTTTTTTAATATAATTCTATACAAATAATTAAAAGATTAATAATTATTTATTAATGGGCAATCTGCAGTATGCAATGTGCAATTTATTAAATAATTTTAATTATTTAATAGTATTTATTAACTATTTATTAATTATCTGATATTAAATAATTAATTAATTATTAATTATTTAATATTTCAATGTGCAATGTGTTGTTGCTTATGTGTGGAGACTTTTGCTTTGATGATTTGTTTGTGCCTCTGCATAGGTATGTCTGTTAGTTGGTGTAAAAAATGATTTTTAAATTTTTTTTAGTGTTATACAAATAATCGAAATATTAATAAGTATTTATTAATGTGCAATGCACTATATGCAATGGACAATTAATTAATTAATTTTCAATTATTTAATATTATTTATTAATTACTCAATATTAAATAATTGTAATGTGCAATGTGCAATGCGTTGTTTCTTATGTGTGGAGACTTTTTCTTTGACAATTTGTCCAGACCTCTACACAAGTATATCCATGCACAGGTATATCGCCACACATGTATGTCTATTTTTTTTTTGTAAATAAAAGAGCACTATATGATATTCACATATTTACATGCCAATAAAAAAACAAGAGTGTGCCACATGTCCCTCCACAGCAGGAAAACCAGGACAGGTGGCCATCAAGCGTATCTGTGACTGTAACTGAAAACAGTTCTGACAAAAAAGATCAGAATGTTCTACTTTGTAGTGGCCATGGCCGACTGTCTTACATAGCTTGACAGAGAATTTTAATTCTCTACAAAATTGACTAAATCAAAAAGAAACCATAAAACCTGAGAGAGATAGCTTGGACTAGGTCGTCTATGCATTGTACGCTGGGAAAAAGAATTGTCCACAGGTTGGACATTGTTTTCTAGCTGGAGTAGTCATCATTGCACCCATCAGGAGGTCCAATCATTGTCCCAAGAAGTTATGGATATGGTCATGTTCATCCATTTTTTTCTGCAGCTCGAAGATGAGCTGAAGGTGCTCCTCTACAAATTGAATTGGGGTTGGTGGAGGCAGTTCCTCCGTCATATTTATGTCCATTTCTTCTATTGTGTCCATTGCTTTAGTTGTGTTCTCTATGTCCATTGTGTCTCGTTTTGTGTCCACCACTTCCATTTCTTTCAAGGGAGTGGCCACTTCCCAACTGGGGCGAATCTCTTCCTCCATCATGCAAGAACCAGTGCCATAGAAGTGGTCTGGAGAGTGGGCTCTTAGAGGGTCAATTTCAGGGCTACGACTGAGCGGAGGGGCATAATTTGTGGGAGGTGGAATTTTTTCCAGGAAATGGCCACTACCAAGGTCAATGGTGGGATTTGGGGTTGGGGGCTGGTTTTTCCTTAGGTGACCAGTGATAATGAGGGTGAGTTGGGAAGGGGGGAGACGATTGCATCTAGTGTAGGAAATATAATACAGTGGGCCTCACCTGGACTTGCCTCTCTCCTTGGGCATGTTGCGAGCTTGGACGAACGAAACTAGAGAATGCGTGGGCAGGGGCTGAGTGAAAAGGTTGTGGGAGATCCAAATAAGGTCGAGGAGCAAATGAGTGAAATGCTAAGGAGGAATGAGAAAACATTTTGGCAACCCATCTTTCATAAAACCTTGTGAGTGGACATGGGAGGGATCCATGAAGGCCGAGGTGATTGCAAGCCTAGTGCAGGTACACCCAACCTGGTCTGTGCATGGCTCCCTTAATTTTCCTCGAATTTCTTAGTGCATCTCCATTGAGTCGCAGCGAATGTGGGTCATTCGAGTTGGGGGGATGGGAGGCTAGCAGCAAGGATTAATATCTCCCCGTGTTGCCTAGTGCCACCTAGGTCCCACTTCCATCCACTTGTCACCCCATCTGGCGCACACATGTATGTCTGTTAAAAAGGTGTAAAAGCGATTTTTAAATTTTTTAAATATAGTCCAATACAAATAATTAAAAGATTAATATATATTTATTAATTTAACAAAAGTTAATTAATTATTAATGAAAGTTAATAAAATAAATGTGTTTCATACCCGTACATCAAAACTTTGATACTTGTACATGCACCCGTTCTGCACTTGCAAATGCACCATCTGCTACAACTGCATAATTAAGTTTCTTATTAAATTCTCGTACATGCACTTGTTCCAACCATGCACTATAGTTTCATAGTTAAATTGCTTATTAAATTTTTGTCATTGGCTAGGCAATAAGATGTTGTTTTGTAGGACCAGTCAGAAGCTAGGAAAAAAAATTGAATCACTTGCAACAAAGTTAAACTATGGTAAAATCAATAAATTTTGGTCAATGCAAAAACTAATTCACAGTTAGCGCAAAACGGATTTCTATTGTCCTAGGTCTTTGACAAGAAATAATAAGTTTCTTATTCCTATCATTCATGAATTATTAGATGAATTTTATGGATATTTTTTCTTTACTAAGTTGGATCTTCATTCTAGATATCATCAAATCAGAATGTGGCAAGAAGACATTCCCAAAATATCCTTTAGAACACATAAAGGTCATTATGGATTTTGGTTCTAGAATTTGGACTTATTCATGCACCTTCAACATTTTAAATCTTGATGAATTCTATTTTCAAACCTTTCCTTCGAAAAATTATGTTATTTTTTGTTGACAAAGTATTACAACTTTTGGAAGAGAAACAACTTTATGCAAAGTATTCCAAGTGTGCTTTTGGGGTTCTAGAAGTGGAATATTTGGGTCATATTGTATCTCATAAAGGTGTAAAATTGAACCCTAACAAAATTAAAGCTACGAGGGAGTGGTTGATTCCCAAAACCTTGAAGAAGCTTAGAGGATTATTAGTATTGATACGTTATTATAGCAAGTTTTTCAAGAACCATGTTTAAATAGTGACACCTCTAACAACATTATTAAAGAAGGAAGCAATTTATTGGACTCAAGAAGTAATCAAAGCTTTTGAAAAACTTGAGGAGGCTACGTGTACAACTCATATCCTAGCCACACCTAACTTCAAAAAAACATGTATTGTGGAGTGTGATGCCTCGGGCCATGGCATTGGTGCAATTTTAATGCAAGAAGGAATTTCCCTTGCCTTTTAATGAAACCAAATTAAAGGAAAAAACTTACTTACTCAAACCCATTTCTGAAAAATAAATTATTTCCACACTACATGCAATGAAGAAATTGTGCCCTTACCTAATAGGAAGACACTGCCAAGTAAAAGAAAATCATGATAGTTTGAAGAAATTCTTGGAGCAATGATTATCTTCAAAAGAGAAACAAAATTGGGTTACAAATATGCTAGGTTATGACTTTGAAGTTATCTACAATAAATAAATAAATAATATTGTGGCAGATGCACTTTCAAGGAAAGAAGAAGAAACAAATTGTTCACTATATGTTATTTCTATTCCACAATTTGATTGGGTGGAAGAAGAAATGGAAGTAAAATCGAGAGGTATTCAATACCATTCAACAAACACAATATGACCCCAGTGCATTAGATATTTTTTTGTGGAAGAATGATTTTCTATGGTATCGTGATCACCTATATTTATGTAATAATTCCCAACTCAAACAAAAGTTCCTTATGGAATTGCACACTTCTCCTATAGCAGGACATTCAAGGTTCTTGAAAACTTACCATAGGATCAAGATGAATTTTTTTGGGGAAGGTCTTAAAACTGATAGATTCAAAAATATATATATATAAATGTGTGTTCTACCAACAGAATAAGGGAGATACAATCAAGATTCCAAGTCTCCTACAATCATTATCTATATCAATTCAACATTTGGAAGAAGTGTCAATGGATTTTACTCTAGGTTTACTCTAATCTGAATGAAAGATGCATGGAGTCCCCAAGATTATTGTAAGTGACAAAGATCCAATTATCACTAGAAACTTTTCAACTGAATTATTTTCTTGTTTGGGTACTCGATTGGCTCATAGTTCATCTTACCATCCTCAATCCGATGGGAAAACTGAGATTATGAATAAATGTCTAGAAGAATATTTTTGTTGCTTTGCATCTGATAAACAACCAGAATGGGTCAAGTGGTTTCCCTTTGTAGAATGGTAGTACAACTCATCCTTCCATACTTCATAAAAAAAGTCCCCATTTTTTGCACTTTATGGATATCATCCTCCATCCATCACATTTCCCTTGAAAGGGAATACAAAGGTTCAAGCAGTGGAGGACCACATAGGGCACCTAAAAGAGGTTCTCAAACTATTGCATGACAACTTGGTTATGGCACAAAATAGGATGAAACAACAAGCAGATCAACATCGCAATGAAAGGGAATTTGAAGTAGGGGATTGGGTATTTTTTAGGCTACACCCATATAAATAGAATTCACTCAAGAAACAAAATAAGGACAATAATATCACCCAAATATTATGGCCCCTATAAGTTGTTGCAGAGGATTAGAAACATGGATTACAAATTGAAGTTACCTCCATATTCACGTGTACATCTAGTCTTCAATGTGTCTTTCTTAAATAAGGTTATCGAGTGATAATATACTAATCCAAACTATTTTACCAAAGATTAATGAAGAATGGAAAATAACACTATAACTAGAAATAATCCTTGAAACAAGGATTAAGTGGTTGTTAAATCGAACAATTAGTGAGTACCTCGTCAAATGGAAGAACCTATCAGTGGATGGGATAACATGGGAAGATGAGTTATTCATGTATAAAAACCTGCAGTTAGTCAAGTGTTGAGGACAACACTTGTTTGAATGGAAGGGGCATGTTAATCCCTAAAAAAGGCCCCATGTTAAGTATAAAACCCCTATTAATCCCTAGATATTGAAGTATTACAATTCTAGTGTCATATTTGTATGTAAGATAAAACCCTTCATTGTACCATTTCATTATAATTTTACCATGTATCTCATATATATATATAGGAGACCTAGTCTTGGGATCATCTTAGCTCATTTTGTACTCTAAATATATTGTAAACAGAAGTTTTCCCCTAGAACTAGATTGTTATTCGTTGAATTTTTATCATTATCAAGGCGTTGGTTTCTAACACACGTGACCATATTGATCAAATGTTTAATTGTTTTATAGTAAAATTAAAGAGGACAAAAATTAGAAGCATGTCATCATTAATTGAAACTATTAAGAAAGCTTACTATCCAAAGCATATTTTTCATACATTCGAAGAAACTGTTGACATGCAAAGATTTATTCAAGGATTACATGGTGAAGAAAAGTTAATTAAACAATTTAATGACATTAGCTTCCAACATAAATATGTATCAAAATGATTGATGTGAAAATCCTTATATGGGGTAAGTAGTTCTCAACTAATGTAGAATTGGAGCCTCCATCAGGTTTGTCATTTGTTATGCTTGTCCTAAATCATCAAATGTATGCATTAAATTTATTGTTATCGCAATCGACTTCCAAAATCCACAATACATGAAGACATAATAGATATGAAATTTATTTTGGTAGGAGTCTTTTTTCAATGATAAAAGTGAGATAATTTCATACTCAACAAATAGACTCCTTTTAGTTGGCCACAAAGTACACCAAATGAACGTAAAGAAATAAATGTTGTTGAACAACATGAATCTCAAGGTGTCATTAAGTCCTCACAACTAGAGGTAAGATAAATACATATTGAGTCTAGAAGACCACATGCATATCATGAATCCATGTAAGGCCTTTATAGGGAATGAAAACATGATATTAAGGAGGGTTGCATGATTGTAGCTTTAGTAACTGAAGATCCATGTGGCTATCCATTTTAGATTATAAAAGTTGTGAATGCCAATAAATAAAATGAAGAAGTTATAGCAGTTGAAGTATATTGGTATGCAACAGATACGCACCCATTTAATGATGTGTACAATCTAGAGATGGTTGTCGAGAAACATATCATCATAAAGAGAAAAATAAAGGGATAAAATATAAATCATTGGGCCTCATTGACATCTTAAAATTAGAGAATGTTGATTTTCCTCCAAATGAAAAGTTTCATTATAGATCCAATCGCATTGGTGAGGATGATGATCATTGTTTTACTGAGCTTGATATTTCTCTTGATGATGAGACAAGAAATTAAGATGAGGATAGGCCTAGGAATGAAGATCAATTTCTAATTCATTCAAGTGTACCAATTCAAGGTGGTTTATATTCTCTTATAGAGTGCCATAATAATGTTGAGTATGATGATAGTGAGGAAGATATTCCTCCTAGCGAGGAGACAATGTATGTTAGCGAGGACGATGAAATTCCTACTACTAATGATGATGATATTCCCATAAAAATAATGAAGACAATATAAAGAAGCATTGCATTTGCATCCATGAGAAAGAATAGGACAAGACCTTTTTATATCAATTCAAATCATTCCAATTATACAATGTCTAGGAAATAATTTATCATGACCCCAAGTTCTATTAGTTATTTGATTTCAAGTAGATGTTGTCAAAATGAATGTTTGAAATGTATAGACTGCAAGCATGTCTTTGAGAAAAGAAAGACACACTTGTCAATAAATAAAACTTTCAAAATTCATATTTACTGGGGTGCATGATATGTGCAATGACAGAGTATGATTATTGCAATGGAAATGTCTTATTTTGTATAAAGGCATTCTAAATAATTCACCCAATTGGTAATCTTCATCTATAAAGAATCCAAACATGAATAGAAAAATATCCTACATTTTGTTCAAAAGTACATGGATGAGACAATAGGCCCTTCACAAACATTGCAATGCCATGGATGTGTGAATTTTTTCCCAAGCATGGAGAGTGCATTGCAGATAGAGACACAACCCACATTATATATAATTTCACAAGGTGAGAAATCTACAACATAAACAAATAATATGGTAAAGCCATTGAAGGAAATGGTAATTTTGTTACATAAATATTACAAAAGTATGGAAAACATAATTAAAAGTTGTCCATGCTCTAATAAGTCAAGGATGGGGCCCTTGTAGTACATTTGTTTATTTTAAGGAAGGAATGGATAAATTAGAAGGGGCAGAAAGAGGCATGCTTTCACAAAACTCATTATCAATATTTTCATTTTATGTTATTTACATATTCCATTATTAAAGAACTTCACCAACATTACTATCAACAATCAAATGAATGATAAAAGTTGTACAAACATTGAAAGAAGTGTTATCATCCTCCAAATAAATATATAGGTTTGATAAGTGATGGAATGGATTATTAAAAGACACTTTTTCCACATTTTGTCCATACATCCAATAAGTTAAAGAAAGAAAATTTTATTGAGTTTCACTTGGTTGGTTGTATGGTTTAATGGTCAAATGTATCGAAGGGTTTACTTCATAGCTCCAAATATTCACAATGATGAAAATATAACCATTAAAATAATTCATCATGTGGATACTCATTGGTCTAGAAATATTCATCAAGTTCTATATCTACAATTGGACAACGCCATCGGTGAAAACAAAAAGCATATTATGTTTGGATATCTAAGCAGACTTGTTGAGTTGGGAATTATTCAAGAGGTAAATGTTGGTTTCCTTCTTGTTGGGCACACACATGACCATATTGATAAAAAATTTAATTGTTTTATAGTAACGTTAAAGTGGAAGAATGTTGAGAGTCTTCCATCATTAATTGAACTATTAAGAAAGCATATTATCCAAAGCCTATTTTTCACACATTCGAAGAAATTGTTGGCATGCAAAGATTTATTCAAGGATTGCATGGTGAAGAAAAGTTAATTGAATGATTTAATGAAATTATCTTACAACATCGATTATGTATCAAAAATATTGATGTGAAAATCATTATATGGGGTAAGAGGTTCTCAACTAATGTATAATTGGAGCCCCCGTCAAGTTTTCCATTTTTTATGCTTGTCCCAAATCATCAAATGCATGCATTAAAGTTATTATTATTGCAATCGATGGAAAAAAATCCATAATACATGAAGACATAATAGAGATGAAAATTCTTTTAAATGCTTGGAAGAACACACACACACACATATGAGTACTTTGATGTTTTTGATTTTGTTTCATAGAGTCTTTTTCAATGATCAAAGTGAGATAATTTCATTCCCAACAAATAGAATCCATTTAGTTTACCACAAAGTACACCAAATGAACATAAGGAAATAAATGTTTTTGAACAACATGAATCTCAAGGTGTTATTAATTCCTTGCAACCAAAAGTAAGATACATACATATTGAGTCTGGGAGACCACATGCATATCATGAAGAGATGGAACACCTTTATAGGGGATGAGAACATGATATTAAGGAGGGTTGCATGATTGTATTTTTAGAAACTAAAAATTCCATGTGGTTATCCACTCTAGGTTATAAAACGAGAGAATGTCAATAAATAAAATGAAGTTATAGAAATTGAACTATATTGGTATGCAACATATACACACCCATTTAATAATGTGTGCAAGATAGATATGGTAGTAAAAAAACATATCATCAGAAAGAGAAAAACAAAGGGATAAAATATAAATCATCACCTCATTAACATCTTAAAATTGAATAATGATGATTTTACTCCAAGTGAAGAGTTTCATGGTAGATCCAATCACATTGGTGAGACAAGCAATGAATATGATGATAGGCCTAGGAATGAAGATCAAGTTCTATGTCATTCAAGTGTGGAAATTTGAGGTGGTTGACATTTTCTTATATTGTCTCCTAGCAATTTTGAGTATGATAATAGTGAGGATGATATTCCTCCTAGTGACGAGACAATGTCTGCTAGAAAGGATAATGGCATTCATTCGACTAATCGTGATGAAATTCCTATAAAAATAATAAAGACAATATAAAGAAGCATTACATTTGCAACCATGACCAAGAATAGGACTCAACCTTTTATATCAATCCAAATCATTCCAATTATATAAGGTCTAGGGAAGAATTGATCGCGAGCACACGCTATATTAGTTATTTGATTTCAAGTAGATGTTGTCAAAATGAATGTTTGAAATGTATAGACTACAAGTATGTCTTGGAGAAAATAAAGACGACACACTTGTCAATGAATAAAAATTTAAAAATTCATATTTACTGGGGTTCATGATATGTACAATGAAAGAGTATGATTATCACATTCAAAATGTCTTATTTTGTAGAAAGGTATTCTAAATAATTCACTCAATTGGGAATCTTTGTCTGTCAAGAATCCAAACATCAATAGAAAAAGATCATATATTTTATTCAGAAGTACCACAAGGATGAGACAATAGGCCCTTGACAAATATTTCAATGTCATGCATATGTGACTACTTTTCCAAGCATAGAGAGAGCATGCCAGATAGAGATACACTACATATTATAGATAATTTCACGAGGTGAGAAATATACAACTTTACAAATAACATGTTGAAGACATTGAAGGAAATGGTAATTTTGTTACAAAAGTATATCTTACAAAAGTATGAAAAAATAATTTAAAAATGTCCACATTCCTAATAAGTCAGGGATGGGGCCCTTGAAGAACATGTGTTTTTTTTAAGGAAAGAAGGGATAAATTAGAAGGGGTAGAAAAATGTATGCTTTTACAAAACTCATTATCAATATTTTCATTTTATGTTATTTAAATATTCCATTATTAAATCACTTCAAGAACATTACAATCAACAATCAAGTGAATGACAAAAGTTGTACAAACATTGAAATAAGTGTTATCATCCTCCAAATAAATATCTAGGTTTGACAAGTGAAGGAAAGTATTATAAAAAGACACTTTTGCCACATTTTGTACATATGCTAAATAATTTAAAGGAAGAAAAGTTTATTGAGTTTCACTTGGTTAGTTGTATGGTTTTTTATGGTCAAATGTATCCAATGGTTTACTTCATAGATCCAAATTTTCACAATGATGAAAATCTAACCATTAACATAATTTATCATGTGCATACTCATGAGTCTAGTTATTCCTCAAGTATATATATATATATATATATAATTGGACAAACTATTGGTGAAAACAAAAATCATACTATGTTTGGATATCTAAGCATGCTTGTTGAGTTGGGAATTATTCAAAAGATAAAATTTGGTTTCCTTCTTGTTGGGAACACATATGAACATATTGATCAAATGTTTAATTGTTTTATAGTAACATTGAAGAGGAAGAATGTTGGGAGTATTCCATCATTAATTGAAACTATTATGAAAACATACTATCCAAAGCCTACTTTTCACACATTCAAAGAAAATGTTGACATGCGAAGATTTATTCAAGGATCGCATGGTGAAGAAAAGTTTATTGAATGGTTTAATGACAATAGCTTCCAACATCAATTATGTATAAAAGAGATTGATATGGAAATGCTTATATGGGGTAAGTCGTTCTCAACTAATGTAAATTGAGGCCTCCATCAAGTTTGTCAATTTTATGCTTGTACCAAATCATCAAATGTATGCATTAAAGTTATTTTTATTGAAATTGACTACTAAAATACATAATAAATGAATACATAATAAAGATGGAAATTATTTTGAATGCTTGGAAGAAATAAATAAAAAAATATATTAAATATACATATGAGTACTTTGATGTTGTTGATTATGTTTAGTATGAGTCTTTTTTCAATGATCAAAGTGAGATAATTTCATGCTCAACAAATAGACTTCATTTAGTTGGCCAAAAAGTACACCAAATGAACATAAGGAAATAAATGTTGTTGAACAACATGAATCTCAAGGTGTTATTAAGTCCTCGCAACTAGAGGTAATATAAATACATATTGAGTTCGAAAGACCACATGCATATCTTGAAGTCATGGATGACCTTGAGAGGGGATGAGAAAATTATATTGAGGAGGGTTGCATGATTGTAGTTTTAGAAACTAAAGATCCATGTGGTTATCCATTCTAGATTACAAAGTTTGTGAATGTCAATAAAGAAGGTGAAGTTATAACAATTGAAGTATATTGGTATGAAACATATACACACCCATTTACTGATGTGTACAAGCTAGAGATGGTAGTCAATAAACATATTAGCAGAAAGACAAAAAGAAAGGGATAAAATCTAAATCATTTCCTCATTGACACCTTATAATTAGATAATGATGATTTTCCTCCAAGTGAAGAGTTTCATGGTATATCCAATCACATTAGTGAGGATGATGATCATTGTTTTACTGAGTTTGATATTTCTCTTAATGATGAGGTGAGCAATGAAGATGATGATAGGCCCGGGAATGAAGATCAAGTTCTAATTCATTCAAGTGTACCAATTCGAGGTGGTTGACATTCTCTTATAAAGTGTCCTGGAAACGTTGAGTATGATGATAGTGAGGATGATATTCCTCCTAGTGACGAGACAATGTATGCTAGTGATCCGGATTATTTTCGGCACGAAATGAGAGCGGAGATATAATAAAGAAATGCACAGAGATATTGCAGATATTCAATAATATAACAAAAATGTATCAGAGATGCAACCATAA
>JZKD02S2084156.1:175284-205492 GCA_000966675.3 Picea glauca
GCACCAACTGGATGGAAGCACCAACTTCCTGAATGTTCCAGCACCAACTGGATGGAAGCACCAACTTCCAATTACACAGGCTCCAACCTGTATAACAGAGAACACTTGTTCTCCCATGCACCACCCTGCCACCCTGGTTTCTCTGGCTGCAACCAGATGAAAGCTACAACTTCCTGTGTTCAAGCTCCCACTTGAACCTCTGAGGACAACAGTCCTCCCAAGCACCTCCCAACCTCCCTAGAATGTTAATAAATAAATAAAAAGTCAACTACATAGATAAAACAATTCATACCAATCTCTCTTTGTTCTGAAAATCTGGTCTTCTATAAACGGTTCCGATGTTCTTCTCTTCCTCTGTCTATTCAGCGGGTATGCTCTGCATCAACTCGTTCTCTCATTCTGCTCTGCTCCAACTTGTTTTGTTATTCTACTCTGTGTTTCATCTCATACTACACATATACTCAATCTCCTCCTGCGCATTCTCTCCTTTTACTTTTATTACGGTTTCATTTTTTTCTCATACGGAACAGCCAACCATACACAGTCTATCTCATTTTCTTTTATACACAACTACACAACGGTTCAACTTCCCAACTCCTTAGGCAAAAGAAAGACAATTGTCCGAGCAACTGAAACGCCAACTGAAACGCTAACTGATTTGCAATCATGAGTATGTTTCACTAACAGATTCGTAACTGAGGGGTTAACTGTGAGAGAGAACAATAACCTTCCAATCATATTCCAATTTATCTGCACCGTTGGATGAACTTTATTAATTTTGCCTTTAAATCGGGTTTCGGCATTTCGGCATTCTTGATGTTCAATGTTCTTGTCACTTACAAATCCTGATCCACGAAATTCCGTGAAGAAGTCGAATCAACGATCCAAATCATATCTTGATCTGACGGTTCAGATTACATCGTGATTTCACATATCGCGATATCGGGATTCCTGATGTCAATATTCTTTGACATGTCCAACTCTCGATCCCCGAAACTCCGACGATGACTGGAATCAACGGTCCAGATTCAACCTTAATATGACGGCTCAGATTACATCGCAATTTTACATATCGCGATATCGGGATTCCTGATGTCAATAATCTTTGACATGTCCAACTCTCGATCCCCGAAACTCGGACAATGACTAGAATCAACGGTCCAGATTCAACCTTAATCTGACGGCTCAGATTACATCACGATTTCACATATCGCGATATCGGGATTCCTGATGTCAATAATCTTTGACATGTCCAACTCTTGATCCCCGAAACTCCAACAAGGGATGGAGGTCTGCTGACGTCACATATGTTAAATAACTGTCACGTGTCACCCTGATTCATGACTTACATGTGCTTGGCATGTTGAATCAGTCTGACACTTGTCATTACCTAGTTGTGCCACGTGTTCCTAGCTGACGTGGTTCGCTGACGTGAGTCAGATCGACGGTTCAGATGTGATCTTGATTTGACAGCTTAGATTACGTCACGATTTTTCATATCGCGAGATCGGGATTCCTGTTGCATTGTTTCTTTGACATCTCCAACACGCGATCCTCGAAACTCCGACAGGGAGTCGGATCAACGGTCCACATAACCCCCTGAGATGGATGGTCCTCCTGCTTTCAGGATTTGTGAGCCCTCTACTCCTTGTACTTTTAAAGATCGTGCAGGTTTTCCTCAATCCAACGGTGGTCGAACCCTGCGCTCAGATCTAACACCTGAGATCTATCATCCTCTTCAGTGCGCTCTTCTTGTCTTTATTTAGATCTGACGGCCCTCATGCTGTCGGGAATTTTGGATGGGATCAAACGATCAGAAATGCTTCTCGAGCCTTCGATCATTTTGTCAATGTTGCGTTGCCTTCGATCATTCGATCTTCCTGGACTTATCTTCTATTTGCCTGTTGATCATTGCTGTTGTACTCAAGCCATAATTACTTCTGTACTTGCCATCAATGACAAGGCATTCGTTGTCTGTTAAATATTTGCCACTCGTTGTCTGTTAAATATTTGCCAACAGGTCATGACCAAGCCAGACACCAAATTGGTGTATGAGACCTCTGCGATTTGAGTGGTAAAGTCTACAGAGGTATGCATCCCCTACTCCCTCTCGATTGACCTCTTAGGATGAAATACATGCTCTTAACCATTAGACCCACTCAGGCTATAAAAAAATTAAAAATCTATGTAATTGTTAACTCCAACAATTGTTACCCTAATTCCAATTATCTTAAATAGATGGTACTAATTATTGTCTTAAATAAATGGTATTGACTATCATATTAATATCTTTATCATAATATGATAAAGATATTGTCATATATGTAGATGACACTTGATTTTTTTTTCTTTGGAAAAAAATGACAATTCATTATATTAATAAACCACATTGAACATAGTCTTCTAGTATTTCTTCCATGTAAATATATCTAATGTAAACTATCAATTGTTCCTTCTTATGTATACAAAAGACCATATAATCAACTTATCTATGAACCTATCATGAACTCTAGAAATGTTTAATAAACCTATACAAAATTATCTTATATATTTAAACAAAATATATAAAATAACATAAGTTGATATATATGAATCTTTAAAAAAACTTGTAAATCTGAAAAATATATATATGTTAACATTTGATACTACATAAATAAATAAATTTTATGTAATTGTTGATTCTAATAATTGCTACTTAACTCTGATTATCTTAAATATATGATATTAACTATCATAAAAAATTTATCACAATCATAATATAATAAATTGATAAATTGATCAATGCTGATTTTCTTTTCCCGATACATGAGGAAGTCCTCTTCTTTCAAACTACGAGCCCTAGAAGTCCTCATCTTGATGCAGGCCTAAGGATTCGTTTTATAATAATAAATAAAAAGCATTGTCAACCCTTTGATGCCTAAATGCAATGAAGGTGGGACCCTCCATTGGTTTAGGCCCATTTGGGCTAGCGATAAGGAATTCTCTTTTAAAATATGAGTCTCTCGTAGGGTTGGAATTTCAAAATTGAAACCCTTTGTTGGCTTAGGCTCATTTGGGTTAATGATAAGAAATTTTCTTTTAAAATGTGAGTTTTTAGAAGGGTTGGAATTTCAAAATTGAAACCCTCCATTAACTTAGGTCCATTTGGACTAGCTATAAGGAATTTTCTTTTAAAATATGAGTCTCTCGTAGGATTGGAATTTCAAAATTGAAACTCTCCATTGGCTTAGGCTCATTTGGGCTAACGATAAGGAATTCTCTTTTAAAATATGAGTCTCTCGTAGTGTTGGAATTTCAAAATTGAAACCCTCCATTAACTTAGGCCCATTTGGGTTAGCGATAAGGAATTCTCTTTTAAAATATATGAGTCTCTCTTTGGATTGGAATTTCAAAAGTGAAAAGTTTATCAAATTTGAGATTCCATAATTTAATGTTCAGTAGTAATACAGAAATTTCAACCATTTTTATAACAAATTAACTCAAATACTAATAATTTATTTGTCAAATTCCATCCGCGATCTCTACCTCACTCTATCACTAACAAACAAACCAACCATTGTGGAGTTAAAAAAAAAGCCCAACCTTGAGTGCGGTACAAGCCAATCACGTGATTAAGACATTATTTTTCACGAACCATAAAGAAGGCACATGCACGACTTATATTAAGAACAATGAAGGAGCTTGAAAATGCATCACAAAGCATGAGAAAATGGAATTTAGCTAGAGTGGAAATTAGCAACTCAAAAAGTGAGATCACTAAATAGGATAATTTTGTAGTCAATTAGATGTCTTGTTTGGTGATTTTTAATTATAAATTTAGTGAAAATTGTTAAATGAAGATAGGTTAGGAATTAAAATTTTAAAATTTTATTTTTTATAAATTTATAATTTTTAGTTATTAATAATAATAATAATTTATTTTTAAAGTTATCATCAAATTATACATCAAATAGAATTGAAATTTTATTATAAAATTAAATAACTTGATAAAATTAATCATGGTTAAAAAAATAAATTTTAAATCCAACAATATAAAAAAATTAAAAATTAATCATTAAAAAAATAAATTTTAAATCCAACAATTAATTAATTAATTAATTAAAAGTTATGAATGCCACTATAATTCCTTAAACACAAAAATCGATTTGTAGAAATTGGATATTGCGGGTGTCCTTGAGATCTTTTGACACTTCTAAATCCATTTATGGTATGGCTTGTCAAATTCTTATTAAACTTTTTCAGAAGAAGTCGTAATCATTGACTAGTTATCCAATATCCACTAGGAATCTATCTTTGGTTCTTATTTTTCCAAATTTGTCGTGTCTTCGTTTATAGAAAAACGTGTTTTGACCACCTCAAACATGATCTAGTCTTAAAACTAAAGGAAAATATCTTATTTTCTAGTTTCAGTTATCAAGTCTTAAAAAAGGGTTACTTTGCAAGTTTAATGTTTTGGGTTCGTTGACGGGTTCTGTATAGCTAGCAAAAGGGAGATTTCCCTACTTAATATCTATGGTCCTTGTTTGGAGCGGAAAAAGTTTTGGAACTGGTAGGCAGATTTTGGTTTGTTATCGCTTAAAAAATTAATCATCGCGGGGATCTCAACTTGACCTTATCCTCGAATGAGATTTGGAGAGGTTCATTCTATCTGGGGCCTTTGGCATGTTTTTTCAAAGCATACTTTCAAAATAATAATTTTATAGACATTGAACTAGGGAAGGTTGTTCACACTTGGCGAAATGGTTGATCTGGTGCAGACTTGATTGCGAAAAGATTGGACAGGTTCTTCATCTCTGAAGAACTTCTTTCATTGGTTGGCATTTACAGGTCCTGGGTGGAATATCCTTTCATATCGGATCATGCTCTGGTGCTACTTCAATTGGAAATTACACCACTTTTTAAGGCTTATCCTTTCAATTTAAATTCTCAATGGCTTTTGGACCAGGATTTCATAGTTATGGTTCAGAATCTTTGGAATGATCCAAAAATTCTTTGCGAGGATGGAAAATAGAAAAGGTTGGTCTGGAAACTCAAAGATTTAAAGACAAGCACGAAACAATGGGTAAAGGTTCGTAATATCAAGGCAAATTCTCATCTTAGGAAGCTAGAGGAAGATATAAAATCTATGCTGCAAAACTTTCTGGATAGATCAAGAATACCAGAGGAGGAAACTCATTTAAAAAATCTTGATCAAGAAAGGAACATGTTACTATATGAAAAGGAAGAACTCTGGAGACAACGCAGTCGGGCAATTTGGATCCACAGTGGTGATCAAAACACGAAATTTTTCCATAATTTTGCAAATTTCAGGAAGAATCACAAGTTTGTTTGGGAGATTAGAGATGATGCAGGGCTATTGCACAATGGTCAGGAAAAATTAAAAGAAGAGGTTGTGGAACACTTTAAAAAAAAATTCAAAGAACAAGCTATTCCTTCCACAAGTGATCAAGTTAAAGTGGTTTGTCTTTTCTCTAGACTGGTAACTGTTGAAGATTTGTTTTATTCCGATAAACTTGGGGGAATTAAAGGAATTTTTAGCCAGTTTCAAAGTGGATAAGAGTCCAAGGCTGGATGGTTGGACAGTTGAGTTTTTTATTCGGTCCTTTGATCTAGTTGGGGGGGATCTCCTAGATATGGTGGAAGAAACGAGAATAAAAGGTATTATTTATGGAGGCTTAAACTCAACTTTTCTAGCCTTAATCCCTAAAGTGAACAAGCCTCTCACCTTTAGGGATTACAAACCAATCTCTCTATGCAACCTCTACTACAAAGTCATTTCAAAGATTATAGCAAATCGGATAAAGTCGATTCTATCCAGATCACTTTCTGAGGAGCAGTTGGGGTTTTTGCAAGATAGATAGATCCAAGATGTCATTGGAATGGTACATGAGTGCCTCCACAACTTTAAAAAAAAAAAAAATTAAAATCTTTAGTTCTGAAACTGGACCTTCAGAAGGCCTATGATTGCATAAATTGGGACCTACTAAGGATGATCCTACTTCAAGTTGGTTTGGGTATCAGGATGACCAATTGGATTATGAGTTGTGTTGTTTCCTCGTCTTTTGCAGTTTTACTAAATGGAGAGGACACAAATTTCTTCAAAAGTGGAAGAGGATTACGGCAAGGGTTCCCTTTACCTCGTTTGCTTTTTCTTCTAGTAATGGAAGGACTAAGCATGTTATTAAAGGAAAGCCAGCGGGAAGGGAAGCTGATCGATATCAAAGTTTCCAGAACTATAAACATTCTCCACATTTTGTTTGTTGATGATGTGATTATTATGACCAAAGTCACTCTGAGGGAATGGTGGGAGATTGATAAGATTAGTAAATCTTTCTACTTGGCATCGGGGCTCCAAGTAAACAAACCAAAAACTACTTTTCTCCAAGAAGGCTTGTCAGAGCTGGAATTAACTCCTTACAAATCATTGTTTCCTTATACTTTTTATGATTTAGCTACGAGTTACAAATATCTTGGTTATTATCTTAAGACTAGGCCGCAACGAGTTGAAGACTGGAGTTGGATGTTTAAAAAATGGAAAAAAGATCAGTCTTTGGTGTTATACGTGGTTGTCTATGGGAGGGTGTTACACTTTATTAAAGTCTATTTTAGAAAGCCAGCCTGTATACTGGATGTCATTGGAGGCCATTCCCTTCTCTATTTTAAATAATCTGATAAAAATGATGTTTAATTTTCTTTGGAAATCAAACAGTGAATCAACCCACTACCACCTCTGCAAGTGGGAACAACTTATTTTACCAAAGAAATACGGTGGTTGGGGTCTTCGAAACATCTTTGACTTTAATAAAGCCTTGGCTGCGAATTCACTCTGGTGATAATTAACCCGTGACGGAATCTAGCATAAAGTTATAAAGGATAAGTATCTTCCCTATACGACTGTTAAAAATTGGTTCAGATCCCCAACTTTCCATCAAAAGGTGGCCTCAAGAATCTGGATTGGTCTATTGAAATCAGTCCACTTGATCACTCATTGGCTAATTTGGCTTTCGGGCTCGAGTCAACTCATTGTTCTTGGTAGAGATAGGACCTTAGGGATGGGAGATAAGTCTTTTCTCTCCAGTAATCTTCTGTCAGCATTAAGACAATGGAATATAATCTCTCTCTCACAGGCTAGGAGGCTTGTCGATCGTCAACCATCTTCCTCTTTATGGATTAGCAGCAGCGAGTTGGGATTTTCTGGAGACATAGTTGCAGAATGGGACCAGTTTAGACGGTCTCTTATTGATTCTGGCGCCTATTTACATGATTTAGAAGATGAATTGATGTGGATTGGTGGAGATAACTCTCGTTATCTCACAGTTAAAAATATTTATTGGGATTTAATATCGACTCAGGCCTATTGAAAATTGGTGGATGGAGGCAGTCTATCTGGAAGTGGGACATCCAACTAAAAATCAAACTTTTATATGGTTGGCAACGGAAAGAAAAATTATTACTTAGTATACTCTTCAATTAAGAGGTTGGGAAGGTCCTAGTCGTTGCTATCTTTGTAAACAAGACACTGAAAACATAAATCACATTTTTTTACACTGCACTTTCACCAAATTGGTCTGGGAGACAGTGGTTATTGGACATGGATATAAAAATTGTTGGAAAGGGAACACTTTGTTTGATTACTTCAAGAATTGGGTTTAAGACAAGACTGTCCCTTCTTTGATAGCTGCATACATCTATTGGTTTATTTAGTTAGAGAGGAAAAAAGTTTTATTTGAGGAGAGTATTCCCTCTATCGACTTAGTGATTTATAAGACTCTGGTTTTTCAAAATAGAGTCTTGCCACCTCTTAAAGATAGACCCTCGAGAGACATATTGATCCCTCGGCACATGAATACAACAATTTCTTGGTTAGATGGGGCGGCTATAATTTTCCCAAGCCAAGAGGCCAAGAACATTGCGTTTTTGCGTGAATTTTAAAACTTTTACTGGTTGTGGCATTTTGTCAAACACTTTGCTTATTATGATCCTTTAGGTTGCGCTAGGGTTATACTGATGATTTTAATGTGTGTTTGCAGCAATAATCAATCATAAATATAGCAATGGACATACCTCAACCAGATGCATGATGAACAATACAAGTGATAACTCAAAATACCTCAAATCTGATATTATTCATAAAGAAGAAAACCTTGATACAATGGATCTGTAGATCTGGTACAATATAGCTAAGATATAATAGAAAATGGATATAACTCCTAATCAAGATGAAGAAGAGAAGCTACGAGCCTCCCAAAGGCCCTTCTAATTTCAATAGATGAACAACATGTTGAGGTCCCTGCCTCCTAAAGTGCCAAACCCCAAGACTAGCTAAGTCACGCCCTGCTGGAAGACTAAATACCCTTAATAATTCGACCCTACTTCCAAAGACCTCCAAATACGTCGAAGAAGATGTCAAAATGTAGATTGGGTTAGTACAAAACCCCATATGAAGTCTCAAGATGAATGGTGAAGTTTTGACCCACTTAATGCACAAACCCTCAATCTGGCTTGCACCCTCTTAGATGAATGGAGACCAATAATTCGGCCTCTCTCCTAGAGACCTCCAAATGCTCCACAAAATCACTAAAATGATAGATCCGGGCACGGTTACCTCACTGGTGAAGTCCCAAGTGAAATATTGAAGATCTGAGTTATCAAATGGGTGAAACCACTTTTGGAAGTGCGCCCCTCTCCTCCAATTCATCCAATGATGTAGCAAATCAATCTACAAGAGTAACCCTCTCAAAATGCACTAGATTTGATGACCACAACCCTGCAATGAAAACCTAGGTGCTAGAATCTCCATAAGCCCTTCCAATCTCTTGGATCAAACTTCCCTCAATGAATGGTGTGCCCCCCTTGCTGGAAACCCTCAATGGTGCGCCCTCTCTCTTCCTGTACTTGTGGCTGGTGTAGAACTCTCCTGCAACTGAGTAGATATGAAGTAGAATGGTGTGGGTGGAGTATTTCATCCCCGAGACCAATCTTGGAATAAGATAGGTAGAATATTTCACCACTAAATTGTCCTCTAGGGTTTGTTAAGTCAAAACCCTCAAAATCCCCAAGGCATGGGCTCACTAGCTAGAAGCCAGATATCAAAACTGATAATCAACATGAATGAGAGAATAGAGGTCCTTGCCTCTCTTTTATCCTTCCTGGTCACCTTGTCCCTCCAAAGTGACTTTTGTTTTAATAATTATTAATTAATTAATTAAATCACTTTAATTAATTAATTAACTCTTTTACATCTGAAAAGCACCTTATCTCTCCGTGTGGCTTCCCTGGCCACTAAAAGTCACTTTTCATCATTCTATCTTGTAGTGTGGTTCCTCCCGATTCCAATGAACTATTACACTAAGAGGTTCCTCCAAGTATTATGCCCAATATGACCTCCTTAGTGCATTTAATTAACCTATAGCCCAAAATAACTCAAAATCATGGAAACCGTCGGAATGCAACGGAACCAAAGACAAGCTGTGCAGAATGGATTATAATGATGAAATAAGATTAGCGATGCAAGTCGGACCCCAAATTACCTATCAATATCTCTTGTGCTCGCTATAATCTCCATCTGACTACTCTGGTCATCATAACACTTTGTAATACCCCGATGTACCAAAGTGGGGACATTACAGTCCTCCCTGCTAGAATATTGCTTGTCCTCAAGCAATAAATGAACCCATCCAAATATAATACCAGGGTCCCATTTCCACCTGTGGGACACATAATAGGCCCCATCCAAAGATGAGTTATCATACACTCCACCCCCTGGGTCCCATATTAGGACGTGAACTGCAATACCCTGTGAAGCATAATCCTGAAATATATCAACACCGTGAATCTCATGCACATGACACATGCCCTCACCTTGGAATGAGTCCATCCTCCAATTCCATACCAATATCAACATGACCTCCATCAACTGCACATGTTGATGCCAGAGTGAGGTATTGCAAAACCTTCGTGAGACACCCTCAAGTGATGTGCTCCCCTCAAAACTAAATCTCAATGGAAAGTCAAAAAAAATTTCCCCTGCAAAGGTCCACTCACCCATGTCAGTCAGTGAAATGATCAAACCTACAATCCTCGGGTCCCATGCTAATCTATGTCGAATATCACCATGTTGGCGTTGCACTACTCTGACCATCCCTGTATGCTCCCTGTATATATACCGAATCCCCCATTCCTGGATCCTCGGGCTTGAATACCTGTGGAAAATGGACCTATTGTCCATAAGTTGCATTTGTAAGAGAACCTCTGTTGGAATAGTATCTAGCCAACCATCTCCATGCTCGATCATGAGGATCAAAAGGGAGAAACTATCTCGCTCCATACGACAAGTCCATGCATGCCCACTCAAAACCAACCCATAGTAAAGTATGTGGCTCTTTGGAGCAACCTGGGTCATCATAAGGTGAAACAACCTACCAACAAAATGGACTCTTGGATCCCATGGAAAACTTGGAAGTTTATTACTTCCAATCCCCGCTAACTGCTCCTGTGTCAGACTGATCACTGTCAGAAGCCCTCTGTGCTCATCCTCATGAGTATTTGTATCTATGTCATCCTATGAGTTGTATGCTATCACCTGGCCTATGATGCTCACCATCATGCACAAAGTCCCATCTGTCTGCCTATCATGTTCGACCTTTGTCCTATTGTATGTCGTAAAATCACTCATGTCAGGTGGTCTTGGCCTAACAACTCTCCATGTCCTCTGCCACTATCTATCTCTTCTCATGTTGTTGTCTATGATAAAAGTGTCAGGAAAGGCTAACAGAAACATTTGTAGCTGACTGTAGGACTGGAAGACATCACATTCTTTGGTCAATCCAAAGGATTCTGACCAGAAGCTCGTCCATCAGTATCCATGATAAATACTCGCATGTAGTCATCATTGAATCCCAATCATCCAGTACAACCGGAAGTAACTCCTCCAACTGTTGGTCAACCAACCTCCATCTCTCATCTCCCATGCAATTGTTGATACGATGAAGGTGATCTCTCATAACTAGATGTTGTTGCAAAGGAGTGACATATGCATGCTCTCCTAAGTGTGTCTCCTCCCTGCCATCCAATACATCCATCTGAATCCTACTGCATATCTCGGCATGTCTCTGTGAACTATCACTCATCACTGTATGCCCCTGCATACTCATTTCATCTCCTGTATACTCATGTTGTATCATATATCCTGGGTGTACTACTAGATCAACCTCTACATGAAGGTCAACCATTCTCGGAACACAAATGAAAGTATCCTCAAAACTGCCCTTGGCTCCGGAGTCCCTATGCATATGTGAGTGCTCGACTATCTCAAAGATCCTCGTGGAGGGTATCTCCTGTGCCACCAGATCATAACTCTTTAAACTCATCAGTGACTCTGGGTACTCCTCATGCTCCTCCATCCACTAGTGCTCCTCTACTAGACCACCAACATCCTCTAGCCATGTGACTAAAGGACATATCTGACTCTCCATTAAGATAGATGTAGTGGATCTCTAGTGAATCTCCTCAAGAAGCTCCTTTGATATGGACTTTGGTTCTTGAAGGGATAACTGTGTGTCTCTCAAGAGTCCTTGAGTGCTCTCCAACTCATGAGTGAGTCTGTCCACCTCCAACTCCTGCTCCCTCATAGCCCTGTGATACATATCGCCAATCCCCAATAGGTATTCCTTGTCTGTCAACAATTGTTGGTAGTCAGTCCTCATCACAGACACTCTCTCCCTGAGAGTATGAAAGTCATTCATGGAAAATCCCTCATCTGGACTACCATGTGCCATTGATGCCCTCCAACAGTAATCTGCCACCAATGCATGTGTGTCATCAATGCACCTAGTGGTTGCCATGATCATATCCTCACTGACTCTCAACTGTCCTGCCAAGTAGTGTGACTCCTGATCACAGTCATGCTAAGGTGCTACCTCATGTCTCTCACTACTAGTGTCCACACTGGAATCCCCAACAACACTCTCTACAGAAGATAAAGCATTGAACTGCCCCTTGTCCACTGTGCTACTGGGTCCTCCTATATGTGATTGCACATCATCCCCAACTGCTAGCTCCCTCTGAATCATATTGTATTCGGTGTGAGAAGTTGTATCCTCCTATGCACTCACCCTGCTACTATCATCTGCATCTGGATCCCATATAGATGTTTTCAGACACATGCTATGGTCATCCTAACCAATAAAGGGTACATCCTCATTACTGCAGGATGGTCCTGGAAGTAAGTGTCCCATCCAACTGTCAGTCTCCATAACCTACTCAACTAATGGAATCTCCAAAATAGGTGACTCAATATCCACATGTTGATAGGTATGTATAAGGTCCACTGTCTCCAAGTCATGTCTCTCCTCCTGGGTCTGTGGATCCACATGTCCATGGTGTATATCCCTCACACAAGGCTCCTCCATCATATCTGAAATGCTACTGATATCCTCATGTGATGTGGCTATCATAGGTGTCTAAAAGGATGACAAATGTTTCACGGTCATCATAGGAATCACATCAGATCTAGGTGCTAACACGTGTGGATCTCTACTGGTGTCACCCCTCTACTGAAGCGTAAGGTCATCAACACTATGTGATATGGATGTTGAAGTATAGGTGATATCACCCTGACCATCCAATTGTCCATCCAATATGAAAGGGTCACTATCCTCCTCAAGCATGCAAGAATCCCTAGCCTCTGTGCAAGAGTCACTAGCATCATTGGACTGCTCCAAATAAGCATATATCGCTCCATCCTCACACACCTCATCGTCACTACCATAGAGCACCTCAATGATTTGCTTCTTACCTTTACCCCTACATCTATGATCGAGTTCCCAAGCCACTTTGAAACTGTAGCAACATTCCCTGCTCCTCATGGGTGTAGGGTTAATTTGTGCTTCCTTCCATATAACTTCCATAGCTATGTTTTCCTCTCCTACACCGACCCAATGTGTAACCTCATCTTTGCTCCAACTAGGATTTTTAAAGGATACAAATTGTTGGAATGTTATTAGCTTCTTAAGAATCTCATTGAGGGTTTGATATTCCCTCTCACACTCAACAATCCCTCTAGCAAAGTCCAAAATATTCATCTCTTCTTATGGAAGGCCCCTCATGTTGGCATGAGTCTAAGCTCTGATACCACTGTAATGTTCCCAAGCCAAGAGGCCAAGAACATTGCATTTTTGCATGAATTTTAAAACTTTTACTGGTCGTGGCATTTTGTCAAACACTTTGCTTATTATGATCCTTTAGGTTGCGCAAGGGTTATACTGATGATTTACATGTGTGTTTGCAACAATAATCAATCATAAATATAGAAATGGATATACCTCAACCAGATGCATGATGAACAACACAAGTGATAACTCAAAATACCTCAGATCTAATATTATTCATAAAGAAGAAGACCCTGATACAATGGATCTGTAGATCTGGTAAAATATAGCTAAGATCTAATAGAAAAATGGAGATAACTCCCAATCAATATGAAGAAGAGAAGCTACAAGCCTCCCAAACGCCCTTCCGACTGCAATAGATGAACAACAGGCTAAGGTCCCTGCCTCCTGAAGTGCCAAACCCCAAGACTACCTAAGTCACACCCTGCTGGAAGACTGAATACCCTCAATAATTCCACCCTACTGCCAAAAACCTCCAAATACGTCGAAGAAGATGTCAAAATGTAGATCGGGTTAGTATAAAACCCCAGATGAAGTCTCAGGATGAATGGTGAATTTTTGACCCACTTAATGCACAAACCCCCAATCTGGCTTGTGCCCTCCTAGATGAATGGAGACCAATAATTCGGCCTCTCTCCTAGAGACCTCCAAATGCTCCACAAAATCACTGAAATGATAGATCAGGGCACGGTTACCTCACTGGTGAAGTCCCAAGAGAAATAGTGAAGATCTGATCTATCAAATGGGTGAAACCACTTTCTGAAGTGCGCCCCTCTCCTCCAATTCATCCAATGCTCTAGTAAATCAATCTGCAAGAGTAACCCTCCCAAAATGCACTAGATCTAATGACCACGACCCTATAATGAAAACTTAGGTGCTAGAATCTCCAGAAGCCCTTCCAATCTCTTGGATCAAACTTCCCTCAATAAATGGTGCACCCCCCTTGCTAGAAACCCTCAATGGTGCACCCTCTCTCTTCCTGTACCTGTGGATGGTGTAGAACTCTCCTGCAACTGAGTAGATCTAAAGTAGAATGGTGTGGGTGGAGTATTGCATCCCCGATACCAATCTTGGAACAAGATAGGTGGAATCTTTCACCACCGAATTGTCCTCTACGGTTTGTTAAGTCAAAACCCTAAAAACCCCCAAGGCATGGGCTCACTAGCTAGAAGCCAGATATCAAAACTGATATCAACATGAATGAGAGAATAGAGGCCCTTGCCTCTCTTTTATCCTTCCTTCTCACCTTGTCCCTCCAAAGTGACTTTTGTTTTTATTAATTATTAATTAATTAATTAAATCACTTTAATTAATTAATTATTTAATTAAATCACTTTAATTAATTAATTATTTATTAATTAATTAAATCACTTTAATTAATTAATTAACTCGTTTACCTCTGAAATCACCTTATCTCTCCTTGTGGATTCCCTAGCCACTGAAAGTCACTTTTCATCATTCTATCCTGTAGTGTGGTTCCTTCCAATTCCAATGAGCTATTACACTAAGAGGTTCCTCCAAGTATTATGCCCAATATGACCTCCTTAGTGCATTTAATTAACCTATAGACAAAAAAAACTCAAAATCATGGAAATCGTCGGAATGCAACGGAACCAAAGCCAAGTTGTTCGGAATGGATCATAATGATAAAATAAGATGAGCGATGCAAGCCAGACCCCACAATACCCTTCAATAGCTCATGTACTCGCTATAATATCCATGTGGCTACTTTGGTCATCATAACATTTTGTAATACCCTGATGTCCCAAAGTGGGGACATTACAGCGGCCCAGCTTGATGGAACCAATTGTGGAGCAGGAGGAGTCTTAAAAACTCCATACTTATCTATCTTTAGATGGATTTATAATTGTGGAGGAGGCACAAACACAAGAGCAGATATTTTGGGAGTTTGGGCAACTCTCTTGTTGGCATCTCATTTGTTATTTCATCGACTTCAAGTTATAGGTGATTCTAAAGTTGTTATCGATTGGTTGTCCAATGGAGGAAGGCTCTAGGAAAGTGCAATTGAGGGATGGAAATCCAGAATCAAGGATTTAATCAAACATTTTCATGCGATCAGTTTTGAACATATCTTCAAAGAATTTAATATGGAAGCATATCTTCTTTCAAAGCAGGCATTAAGAGAACTAGAAGGCAGAATTACATATTATCTCTGGACCAATGAAACTAAAGGACCCAGGAGACATCTTAGTCTTCACTAGTCTTTAACTTGTTTCAGTGTTTTTTCCAGTTTTTATCAGTCCTCCTGAGCCAGTTTTCGCTTATCTGCTCGAGCTTTTTGTTATTTTGAAGAACTTGGTCTAAGATCCATGTGATCTCTTTTGTTATGATCATTGCTATTGTTTAAGGACCGTTTCTTAGTTCTTTTTTGAATCTTACTGGTCATATTTCTCTTGTACCGATCCGAGATATGGATTGAAAGATGTAAACAAATTATATTTTACTAATATAATTGAGCAAATTTTCTATTGGAAAAATGTTTAAAAAAAATGTTTTATTATGCATTTTGTTGATATTAATAAATACAAGTTGATCTTGGAAGAGGAGTGAAGGTTTATAAGTTAAGAAGGTCTTTTCATTATGAAAACATGTTCCTTAATTTCAATATAGCTACCATGTTTATCACTATTACTTCTATGTAGGTGTTGCTACCAAATATTTCTCTTTTTTTTTGGATTTCACACATGCTTGGACAAATTGGATCAATGTTGGAGCAATTTATGAAGCTTGACATTAGTGAAGCCCAAAATTATGTCAATCCCAAAAGGCATCATCATTTGTGTCAAATTTGACATGAAGTGAAGCCCAAAAGGGCATCATCATTTGTGTCAAATTTGACATGATTTTGGGTCTATGAAACAACTATTTTGGAGTGGAATGATTAACATTGGTTTCAGGGACTCAATTATGAGAATATAGCTTTCAAGGGTTGATTTTCAAGAACAAGTCATGACATGATGTTTTTCCTAAGGCTCTTGTGAGAAAAAAGGGAAAAACAAGTAAGTCTCAAGGTTGGGATATCTTCCCTATGACTCTTGGAGCAATGCACAAAAGAAAGAAATGTGCTCCATGCTTAGTTCCTCAAAAAAGGTTCTTGCCCTATATTCATGTGTAGGGGATGGCTAAATGGATGTGGTTATACAAATAAATCCAAGCTCTCAAACATGATAATTTCAAACAACAATGTCTCAAGGGGATTGAAGTAGTTAGGGAAATTGAAGTAGCCACGCGATTTCAATATCTCAAATCGAGAAAGGGACATAGTCCAAAAATTTAATTGCATTGTACTTTGATATAAAGCTTTATTGGATTCAATATATTTTGAACTGGTACACCCCAAATGTAACATCCCCACTATAATCCCCAATTTAATTAATGCTTATGTAGATATAATATGTGGCTATGACCAAGCGATGTAATATGTGAATTGTATTTCTATGTTTCAATAATAAAATTTGATGTTAGTTGCTAAGGGGACATGAACAAAGATGGGGACTGAATTAATCCACAAGAGAGGGGAGAGTCTAGGGTAATGGCCAAGAAGGGGTGCAAGGTAGAATTACCCATGAATATTAATCCAACCCATTTTCCTAAAATTGGTATTTGTATATGAACCTTCTAATTTATAATTGAGTGTTCCCAAATCCAATCATTGAATACATGTAAGAGGGTGGATGTGAGTGGTCGCATCCCAAATTTATTGAGCACATGGGGGTTGAGTAAAATCAGCTTGGGGAAGTGTGTAAGTGAAGTAAGCAAGCCAAAAGAGAGAAATTTATATGGGTTAGGACAACAGTTCTAGTTAGTCAAGTTTTGTGCATGAGGAGCAAGAAAGAGAGCTTAGAGATGGTACAGCCATGGAGGGTGAATTTTAGAGAAAGATGGAGTGTATTGGAGCATATTTGGAGTTGGAAACTAAAGATCCAGTTTGTTATGTCTGAAGATTGAACTCTTGAGTGGGTTGCACTAAAACAACAAGTGTTTGATATGGTTTACTAGTAGTTTTCCTAGCAGGAGGTTCCCTTGAGTTACCAACTGAGAGATTCCTAGATACTTCTGTCATAGAGGACATAATAAATGAATGGGATACATGAGGAACCGAGATCAGTGAAGGGGTACATGGTACATTCCTTGGGTTGGACAGGTTAAGACGAAGAGAGTTGGTGGAAATTCGAGATAGTTGTAGGAAGATATCAATGGGTTGTGAGTTTTATGAGTTGTGAGTGGACTGTGAGAGACCACCCTCTTTTGTGGATTACTATCCTCAACTCGGGGGTGATTTGTTGTTGAGATTTGGAAAAACAAATCTATGGTTGGGTGGAACATCCGTTCTAAGAAGTTGGTTGCACAACATATTTAAAAGATAAGTGTTTTATCTTGTTAATGTGTTATTTTTATGTGTATAAATATTGTGCATGAACTCTATGTATAAGATTGATTATATGTTATTGTGTTTGAATAATTGGTTGCCTTTCATGAGCATTTTAGCATGTTGTAGATGCATATAAATAATGGTAACGGTTAGCAATTAAATTTGGATGTAATTTGTAGTTGTAAGCTATAGGAAATCAATTAGTTGTAAAAGAATTAAATTAGTTAATGAAAATTTCAGTTTTATGAATATTTTGCACCGTAATGTTCCTCGGTTGGGTTGGGGGATGTTACATTATGGTATTAGAGCCTCTGGTTCAAACACCAGGCTTGCATGGGATCAAACCAGAGTGAATTGCTTAAATTCATTGTTGCATATTTTGTTTGTGACAAATGTGGGGGAAAGTGGAGAATTTAGAGAGAAATCCCCAAATCCATGGAAAAAATATGAGTTTGAATGACTCCATATGGTTTAATAAGGTTAATGGAGTAGAGAGATAAAGTTGTAGAACCGAATTCGACCTGGAATGGTCGAAATTCGAGTTTTAGTGGCCGCATGTAGAGTTGCAAGCAGTTTGGCGAATTAACGACCGAGATCTCTTTTGACCTTGACATCGACATCTAAGATTCATCAAGATAAATTTAAAAATTCATAAGGTTCGACCTTTTGAAAGGTTGAGTAAATCGACGACTGTGGTTAACTTTCGGCAGTTTGGGAAATGGATCAGATCGATGGTTTGTATTCATTTCGGTCGTTTTGAAAGGTAGATCAAATCAACAGTCATGATTCCTTTCAGGGTTTTTTGAAATGGATTAGATCGATGGCTCAGATTTGTCAGGTTTTTTGGTTGAAAATTGCTAAGTGTGGAAATTTCCAAGAGAAATTGTCAATGACTGATGGTTGAGTTGGCCAAAATGCCTTAGAGCTGGTTCGGCTGAAAGACATCTCTGACCATCGATGACCAATTGTTCAGGCATCAGTCGAATATGGAAAAGTATTTACAATCGCCAACGAACATTGTCAGGTCGATGGGTCAATGGTCGGGTGTCGGCTGATTTTGGTGAAATTTTTGAATCAAGCAAGAGAAGTCGTTGATGAATGACACGTCGATGGTTGGGCGTCGGTCGATTTGACAAAGTGTTCAGGTCATCCAAGAGAATCGGTTGATGGTCAATGGGGGGAAGGAGGGTGATGATGTTTCATGCCATGTAATCATCCATGTGTCATGCCATGTCACCCAAGTTGACACCTAGGTATGACATGTCATACCACATCAATACCCACATGTCATGTCACATCAGCAGTTTCCATGTCAGTACCCACATGTCATGCCACATCAGCAGTTGCCACATCAACCAACAAAAGTGGTCGATGGTCAGGTTGGTCAATTTGGGGAAGTGTTTTCAATAGTCATCAAGGATTATCAATCGCTAATGGGTCGATGTTCAGGCATCGGCCGAATCAATGAGGGGTTCCATTCACCAATGAATATTGCCGACGATCGATGGTTGAATCGCCCGATTTAAAATTGTGTGCAATCAATCGTCGGGGAGTTGGACCGATGGTCGATGATCAGGTTCGTAAGTTGGGGAAGATTATGTGTGCATCGAAAGGGGAATGAGACGGATATCTTGCAAGGTGATATTAGGATGATTAAGCCACCAACTTTCAATGGTGAGAACAAGAAAGAAGAAGAGGCTGAGACCTGGTTGTTGGAAATGAAGAAATATTTCCAGTTGCATGATTACCCTTCATGGGTTGAAGCTAGAATTTCCACCTACCACTTACAAGGAAAGGCAGCCATGTGGTGGGATCATCTTAAGCAAACCAATAACCTTGATGAGAATAGGATCTCATGGAGGAATTTCAAAGGATATTTCCAAGAGAAATATGTGTCTGAACATTATTATGAAAGGAAGATGAAATATTTCTTTGAACTCAAGTTGGGAGCCATGACAATGGACGAATATGAAAAGAGGTTCTTTGAATTGTTGAAGTATGTTGACTTCATCAAATATGAGAAGGTAAAAATCAAAAGGTTTCTAAGTGGGTTACTCTCCTTCTACAGTGAAAATATTCAATATGATAACCCCAAGAATTTGGAGGAGACCATAAGGAGAGAAAGGAATCTTTATGAGCAAGGCAAAGGAAGGCCAATGTTCCAAAAGGCTTGGAATGACAAGATGAAAGGGAAAAGGGATCAAAGGTATAAAGGTTTTAAGACACAATTTTTCAAGAACAACACCCAAGCAAATCAGCAAGGTCAAGCAACCCAAAATGAGCACAAGACTGCATATTCATTTGGAAAGAGGTCAAGGCAGCAGCCTGTTCAATGTTGGGGATGTGAGGAAAATCACTTATATATGGACTGCCCTCACAAAGGGGAAAGAATGAGGAATCTCCACAACATTCAAGAGGTTGAAATAGTGGAATACATGAGAGGAACATGCCAAGGATTATGCAGCCTTGGACAACAAGCAAGCATAATATCAATCCCCCATGGTCGAAGTGGAAGGTAAGATTGATAACCATCCCATAGCAATTTTAATTGACTTTGGAGCTATCCATAGTTACGTAAATGCTATCATTGTTGAAATATTTCACTTACAAAGGAGTAAGCACAAGAAATCTTGGTTAGTTCAATTATCCACGGGATCTAAGAGAAAGATCAATGAGTTGGTTAAAGATTGTCAAATAGACATGAATGAACTCAACACAAAGGTGGATGTAAATATCATACCAGTGGTTTCAGATGATTCTCTAATTGGCATGGATTCGTTGGAAAAGCACCATTTTGTCCTATATTGTTACAACAAGACAATCACTTGTCTTGATGAAGAAGGGAAGCAAGGAAAGATTCAAGGCATTCCAAGAGTTTTAGTTGTTAGAGAGATTTCAGCTATGTAGTTAAAGAAGAGTTTCAGGAAGGGATGTCATATTTTTGTAGCCCATATGGAAGAGGCAACCAAAGATAAAGTGGAAAGCATTGAAGACCATCCAGTCTTAAAGGATTTTGGCGATGTTTTTAGAGAAATCCTAGGATTTACACCAAAGAGAGACATTGATTTCTCTATTGATTTGGTGCCAGGAGATGCCACAGTATCCAAGACACCTTACAGAATGGGCACACCATAATTGAAAGAGTTACAGATGCAACTTGAAGAGTTTTTAAAGAAGGGGTATATACGTCCAAGTGTGTCACCTTGGGGATCCCCGATTCTTTTTGTAGAGAAGAAAGATGGAACCTTAAGGTTGTGTATTGATTTTAGACAGCTTAATAAGGTCACCATAAAAAACAAATATCATTTGCCAAGAATTGATTATTTGTTTGATCAGCTAAAAGGTGCAAGAATATTTTCCAAGTTGAGTTGAGATCAGGTTATCATCAAGTAAGGATAAAACAAGAAGACATCACAAGACATAATTTAGGACAAGATATGGGCATTATGAATTCATGGTAGCTCCATTTGGACTATCAAATGCCCCAACATTTTTTATGTGCGTGATGAATGGAGTGTTCAGGGAGTACCTAGAAAAGTTTGTGATTGTGTTCCTAGATTATATACTCATCTAATATAAGTCATAAGAGGAACATGAGCAACATTTAAGAATGGTGTTGCAAGTTTTAAGAGAGCATAAATTGTATGCTAGGCTAAGTAAGTGCATTTTTTACCAAAATAAGATTCACTACTTGGGGCATATAATTTCAGCAACAGGGATAGAAGTTGATCCCGAGAAGATAAAGGACATTAAAGGATGGACAGTGTCGAAGAATGTGACAGAGGTTATATCATTCATGGGTCTTGTTGGTTATTAATGAAGATTCACAAAGGGATTTTCAAATATTGCAAGTACAATCACTTCCTTGCAAAATAAGGGAGTGAAATTTGAATGGACACCCAAGTGTGAAGAAAGTTTTCAGCAGTTGAAGGAAATTTTAACAAGTGCACCAATATTGCATATTGCAGATACAGATGAAGAGTTTGTTGTGTGCATTGATGCATGCAAGGAAGGGCTCGGTGGAGTCCTTAGACAAAAATATCATGTGGTATGCTATGAATCCAAAAAATTAAAAGAGCATGAAAGAAATTATGCTACTCGTGATCTAGAGTTAGCAGCGATTTTACGTGCATTAAAAATGTGGAGACATTACCTCATGGGGAAGAAATACGAGCTAAGGATAGAACATTTTTTTTTAAGCATTTATTTGGAAAACCAACACTAAATGCCAGACAAACTAGATGGTTGGAATTTCTGAGTGAATATAACTTCAAAATTAAGCATATAAAGGGAAAGGAAAATCAAGTGGTTGATGCACTCAGTAGGAGAGCTCATGAAGTGCATATTGCATCCATTATCATGTACATAACTAATCTAAAAGATCAAATTATTACAGCAGCAAATTCTGATCATCATTACCTAAAAGTAAAAGAGATATTACAGCAAGGAAATTTTCAGTAGAAATTAAATTTTTATGAGTTGAAAGAAGATGGGATTCTCGTGTACAAGGGAAAGGTATGTGTGTTGAATTCCAATGAGCTGAAAATTGTAGTTTTGAAGGAAATTCATAATGTGTTGTATGTCTAGCACCCGAGATATTAGAAGAAAATTTTAGTTGTGAGAAGCCAATACTTTTGGCCAAGAATGAAAAAGGAAGTGGATAATTACATAGCTAGATGTCTAGAATGCCAAAAAGTGAAGACTGGACATAGACATCCAGCAGGTTTTCTAAGGCCATTTCCCATTCTGTAATGGAAGTGGGAAGTTGTCACGGTTGATTTTATTACAAATTTTCCTAGAAAAGTGAAGCAGCATGATTCCATCATGGTGGTGGTGGATAAATTAACGAAGTCATCGCATTTTATTCTAGTAAAGACTACACACAAGGAAACAAGTATTGCATAAATATATATGAAATAATTTTCCATGCTTCATGGGATGCCTAAGGCACTAGTTTTAGACAGAGATCAAAATTTTAATTCCAATTTTTTGAAGGGTTTGTTCAAAGGATTTGGGAAACTAAAAGTCAAAGTGCTCAAAATAAAATCCATAGGGATGGTAAGGTTTCAATGGATATGTTATGGTCCTAAATATGCTACATGGGAGCATGAAAAAAACATGCGGGAGGAATACTCACAATTTTTTTACAATTTTGAAGAAAACATAATGCAAGGCTAAATTTTGAGCAGCCAGAGTTTTGGAACAACATCTCAGTGTCCTAGCCAACTGCAATGGGAAATTTGATAAAATAATGGCTTGTTCCTTAGGTTAGCCTTGATAAACAGATGGTACATCCCATGGGTTAACCCTGATAATCAAATGGTGCATTCCTTGGGTCAACGAGTTGAGAGGAACATGAGATTATGGTTGGGACTACTGTTGGAGTTGTAAAATTGCAGAAATTTTATTTTCTAAGTATTGTGATGTAAATTTTCATATATGTATATCAACATAGTTTGCACTGAGGATAACGCACAATTGTAGGAGAGGGGGAATGTAAAATACCCACTATAATCCCTATTTTAATTAATGATTATGTAGATAGAATATGTGGCTACGACCAAACAATGTAATATGTGAATTGTATTTATATGTTTTAATAATAAATTGTGATGTCATATACTAAGGGGACATGGACAGAGATGAGGGATGAATTAATCCACAAGAGAGGGGAGAGTCTAGGATAATGGCCAAGAGGGGATCCAAGGGATAATTACTCATGAATATTAAACCAACCCATTTTTCTAAAATTGTTATTTGTATATGAACCTTCTAATTTATGGTTGAGTGTTCCCAAATCCAATCATTAAATACATGTAAGAGGGTGGGTGTGAGTGGTCACATCCCAAAGTTATTAAGCACATGGGGGTTGAGTAAAATCATCTTGGAGAAGTGTGTGAGTCAATCAAGCAAGCCAAAGGAGAGAAATGTGTATGGGTTAGGACAACAATTCTAGTTAGTCAAGTTTTGTGCATGAGGAGCAAGGGGAGAGTAAGAAAGAAAGATTGGAGCTAGTGCAACCATGGAGGGAGAATTTTAGAGAAATATGGAGCGTATTTGGAGCTGGAAATAGAAGAGCCAAGTTTTTAGGCCTGAAGAGTGAACTCCTAAGTGGGTTGCACTAAAACAATAAGTGTTTGATGTGGTTTACTGATAGTTTTCCTAGCAGCAAATTCCCTTGAGTTCCCAGCTAAGAGATTCCTAGCTACATGTGCCAGAGAGACCTGATAAATGAGTGGGGTGCCATAGGGACTAATATTAGTGAAGGGGTACATTCATTAGGTTGGATAGGTCAAGAAGAAGAGATTTGGTGGAAAATCAGGATAGTTGTAGGAAGATATCAGTGGGTTGTGAGTTTTATGAGTTGTGAGTGGACTGTGAGAGACCACCCTCTTTTGTGGATTACTAGCCTCAACTCGGGGTTGATTTTTTGTTGATATTTGGAACAACAAATCTATGGTTGGGTGAAACATCTGTCCCAAGTAGCTAGTTTCACAATAGATTTAAAAAATAAGTGTTTTATGTTGTTAATGTGTTATTTTTATGTGTATAAATGTTGTGCATGAACTCTGTGTATAAGGTTGATTATATGTTGTTGTGTTTGAATTATTGGTTGCATTTCATGAGCATTTTAGCATGTTGTATATGCATATAAATAATGTTAATAGTTAGCAATTAAATTTGGTTGTAATTCGTAGTTGTAAGCTATAGGAAATTAGTTAGCTATAAAATAATTAAATTGGTTAACATAAATTTCATTTTTGTGAGTTTTTTGCACCATAATGTCCCTTTGTTGAGCTAGTGGATGTTACACCAAAACACTTGTTCAAATATTTATGGATTTGTAGACCTTGTTGGCTACTCAAACACATTACTACGAAAATAAGAGAGACTCAACAAAACCTGATGATTTTCAAATTAGGAGAGAAAGATTTCTTGCAATGATGTGAAATAGTTTTATAACTCTTCAAAATGAAGTTTGATATTCTATAGCCAATTTAGAAGGGTTGGGGTTAGGGTTGTGAATGGTGTTTGTGTAAGTAGGTTATATAGAAGATGAATGGTTTTTTTTGTTTTTTTTTTAAGGTGGAAAAATCTATTATAATTTAACTGTGAATAGGTAGTGATGATAGTCATCATTAATTGTTATTTGTGAATGTGGGTTGACTCATCATCGTTATTTAAGAAAAACCATGTCGTTTGATATAACTCGATGATGGTCCATAAGGGGGTAGACTTTAAATCCATATCAAATGCCTCTAGGTCTTGGGTCGTTAACTTGTCTCCTTACAACTAAGAAAAAAGAGTTATTCACCAATTAGACACAATGCTAGGTCTTACTCCAAGACCAAAAGGCAATTTCAACCTAGATAATAGATGAAAGAAAGCCACTATCCCTTGTGGTCATTATTGTAGCTACTTAAAATGAGGTCATATGCTTTGTAATAACATTTAAACTTACTCATATACATGATACTAGAGACTACCTCATTTATAATTTAACCTTATATATATATATATATAAACACTAAAAACAAAATTAAAATATTTTAGTAAATATTAAATTTAGATTACAAAGTTAATTTCAAGTCCCATACCTTTGAGATGGATGACATTTGATCATATAATAAAAAAGGTCAAATCAAAAAGCTTCATTCAACAAGTTTGGCCAACACCCTATATGGCATATGTTAAAGACCCTTTATGGCATATGTTAAAGAGGACAATCATACCCTCATTGTTTTTGGATATAATGGATGACTTGATCTCAACATTGATTTTAACGGGACTAACCACACTTTGTTAAATTCAAGTGGATGAGAGTAATACTAAGGGGCTCTCAATGATCAAGGAACGAGGAATAGAACTTTGAAGAACCATTAGGTTTATAGGCATCTCCTTCTATGGTGAAAGATGTAGGACCATCTTCAAAAAAAAATGTAGCAATTCAATTTCCAATGAAGGGAAATTTTAGGCATTGTGTTGTCTAATTTATGGCTAGGCTAAGCATCTCCAATAAAATGTGTTGACTCTATAGAACTAGGGTCAATGAAAACATGATGCATATTCTTGTCTGTGATGAGAGAATGCCTCATTAATCACCTTAAACCTCTTCTTGGCCATGTTTAAAGAGATTATTTGAGGGAGAGGTTGAAGAAGATCGTAATTTGAGGGACAAGATTAAAGAGATAGAAGAAAGGTTAACTTACAATTTGGCCCTAAATAGTTTGGAAAGTAAATTGGATATCAAACCCATCAAAAGGGAAATGAATGAGCACAAAGAGGTAAAGCACGAGTGTAATGAAAGAGCCTTGAACCTCATATTTTTTAGTATAAAAGAGTAGAAAGATGAGGACATGCTAGCAATAGTAAAAGAAAACTAAAAAATAAATCACAAATTGAAACAAGTTGCATAATGGAAGAAAAGAGGTTGGGAAAAACAATCGAACATAAATATAGGTTTATTCATTCAAGGTAAAGTCTAATGACCATAAATATGACATACTCAATAAATATCCTAGCTTTAAAGGGTCGAGCATATTTATAAATGAAGACCTCATTCCAAAAGACCAAGTTGAATTAAGGAAGGAAGTTCAAAAGGTAAAAAAATACAAGGAAGGAAAACGGGAAATAATTAGGAATCGAAAAGCCATCATTAGGGATACAGACCAAAAATATAATAATAAATAGGAATTTTGGACACTCCAAATCCTCTCTTGGAACTGTCATGGCTTGCCATGGTACAAATTTCTTGTGTTAAGTTGGATCCTGAGTGAAATTGATATTATATGTCTAGGTGAAACTTGGGAGCATGAATAATCTAAGGTCCCTAACATAGAAGGATTTGTCTTGTGGTTGGCATGGAGAAAAAAATCCTACTAGACAGGGATTGAAGGCATAGCTTGCTACAAAAAAAATAATGTTTCTCCTCACATTCAACTTCACAAGATAGACCCTCTCAACAACTACATATGGATGGAGATTCCAAACATTAATGCTAAGAAGAAGCATATAGAAATTTGTTATTTCGAGCCTATTAATTCTACCTTTTATAAGAAGAACAATATAGATAAAAATTGTCCTTACAATAACTTAGAACAAGATATTTACAGTCTAAGAAATGAAGGTACTATTATCCTACTAGGATACTTTAATGCTAGAATGACAACTAATCAGGATATTATTTTAAGTAATGATTCCAAACCTAATCCTTTATGGCTAGATGAGGACCTTGTTTTAGCTAATAGATACAAAAGAAACTTTGAAGACCTAACTAAGAATTTGTTTGGTATTGAGCTAATCAAGCTTTGCAATTCTCAAGATCTTATAATTTGCAATGGTCTAATGAAGTGGTCGAAATCCAACCAAATGACTTGTATCCATGGGCTAGGTAGCAGTGTCATGGATTATGTGATATCTCATATCCCCATATACAACCAAATAGTAAATTTTGACCTTTTAAATGACCATTAACTCAAGTCTAATCATAGACCTTTAACTCTAACTATAAATTTTGACATAAAATCCCCATTGAATAAAATTTTCATAACCAAAGGCACTTTTTATTTTTGATAAAAATAAAGTTGATCTCTTCTTAAAGGATTTAAAAAGTGAATTAAATATCTTATCATACAAGAACAATATTGAAGACCTCTATCATAATTTCATGTTGGAAACCTAATCCATTTAGGGTTACAGTATTTTGTACTAATTACTTGTGAGGGAATATGAAAATTCGTGAGTGATAGGAATGACCATTCGAAGTCCAAGAGACCTCTTGGAAAATGAATCCAAAGGTCAAGCAATTGTATTTATAGACGTATTGTAACACACCCACTACGGGAACTAATATTTTTTGGTTTTTTCCTTCTTTTCACCGAGGAACAAAATCCCTGAATTCTTATGGGGCTTGATGCAGACCCTACCATCCCTTATCCTTACCCATGTGATCATTGGCTATTACCACAAGCCTTACCAGAGAGGTGTTTTCATCTTTCGCAATTCAGGAAATCATGATGCATGTGTTCCCCTGCTCTCTTGTTTCTCGAAGTGCCGAAATCCAAAAGGAACCAACAGTTTGTCACATCTAACAATGCCTTGGATTAAAACCTGGCATCCCACCTTTCGGAGTTTCACATACCAAGTTTTTGCGGTAGAAGAGGACGAGGGGTTCATACCCTTCAGTTTTCCGGGTGCCGAAACTGTACCGAAAACCAAATCTACATGCTCTAAGCCATATCGGGATTTCACAAGTCAGGAATTCAGGACTGGCATGTACCAGGGACTTGCTTCTAGATATCCCTGGTGTCGAAATACCGATACATCAAGACTTATCCGTGCTATTATTATTTCGAGGTTTCGCGAGTCGGGGTTTCACAATATGCGCAGACAGGAGGTCTTGCACTTAGGTTTCCCAGGAGCTGAAACTCCTAAGCCCGTATTCATCACTAATCTCATTTCGGGGTTTCGCAAGTCGAGACTTCGTGACTGGCGAGTACAAGGGAACTGACCCTTGGGTTTCTCGGGTGCCGAAACACTGAAACATCCAAACTCTATACACGCTATGCCATTTCGGGGTTTCGCAAGTCGAGATTTCGGGACTGGCGAGTATAAGAAACTTTCCTTTAGATATCTTGGGTGTCGAAACACTGAAATACCGTATCTCATCCACGCTAGACCTTTTTGGGGTTACATACTTCGGGATTTCATGATATGCGCAGATAGGAGGTCTCGCGCTTAGGTTTCCCGGGAGCCGAAACTCCTAAGCCCGTATTCATCGCTAATCTTATTTCGGGGTTTCTCAAGTCGAGACTTCAGGACTGGCGAGTACAAGGGAACTAAACCTTGGGTTTCCTGAGTGCCGAAACACTGAAACATCCAAACTCTAGACACACTATGCCATTTTGGGGTTTTGCAAGTAGAGATTTCGGGACTGGCAAGTACAAGAGACTTGCCCTTGGATTTCCCGGGTGCCGAAACACCGAAAGGCCAAAATCTGAGGGAACCATTCCTACTGGTGCAAGGTCTCCAGACTTAGGCCATAAAATCATTCAACAGATTCTTGGGTAATTATCACCAGGCTTGGGGACATGACTGAAGGGCCTTCTCAACTTATCGAGCTATGAACTCTGTGACAGGGGCGAGGTAAGCTTAGATATTTACGTAAATGGTAGTCCTTTCAAGGAACTCACTCCGGCTCTGGAATAGTGAGGGAATCTTCCCAGAAGGAGGTGCCTTCGGGGAAATCCAACCAAGACATCGCATGAGTCAAGTAAATGGGGCAGATCTCGCGAGAATGGAATCGGAATCTGAACTTGTTCAATGTATATATATATATATATATATATATATATATATATATATATATATATATATATATGAACCAAATATGACCATACAAGTATAAGCAAGCATCCGCCTTTTTCGCTCAAACACACCAGGCAAACACTTCTATACATAAACCATTCATGAGTGTACAACCATGAGCATGCATTTTAGGAACATTCAATTTGAAATACAGGACATAAATACTTATCAGAAAACACCAGGTGTAATGCAACTGCTGAGAGGGGTGCTCATTTCCTCCCAACCGTAGGCTCAGCGACTCCAAATGGATTTACCACTAGCCACCCCCGAGCTAGACCACGATGCTTTGAGACTCAATCTCTTACTTCCCGCTCATCGGAAGTCCAGGACAAAGGTTACTCTCCTTCTCCTCTACTCATGACTCACTGTATTTCCCAGAGTTCCATTGGTTCTCCTTCCGTGATTCCAGTCACGTGCATGTGTGTGTCTGTATGCTCTTCTCTCCCCCCCCTTCCACACTTCTTTCCTCCTACGAGGTTGTGTGTGGCACAAAATTCCCTGTTCGATGGTCAGGTCTGAGAGCTTCTACGAATGGGCAGTTCACCCCATCCCCTCATTTACTCTTGAGGAGCCTCCCCACCTACCATCCAGGCAGGTAATTCATTTCAGGGTCTGAGAGTGATCTTTGGTTTTCCCAAGCACGTACAAACCAGTACGGTTTTGGTTCAATGGAAATTAACGCAGCCACTCCCATCCCCTTCTACCACCTCTCATCATCCATCGTGGTCTCTTTTCATCACATCCCCCTCTCAGTAGTCATGCAACATATATTCATACATCATTTACATTCCTTAGACCTTTTATACTAAGGTCCGTTAAATCAAACATTCACAATCTTTGAGTTTGCCATAGTTCTTGGCCAGTATAGTTATTTTTACAGACTGGGGGAAATAGGGTGTTACAATTCCCTCCCCCCTTAAAGGAACATCGTCCTCGATGTTCTATCTATCAATATGACATGTATGTACAGGGGTAAGCAAAATCGGATATGCTTGTTTCATGGCATCTTCCATTTCCCATGTARCCTCATCTGGGCCAAAATGTTTCCACTACACCTTGACCTGTGCAATGGTTCGGTTCCTAAGTGGGGTTTCCTTTTTGTCCATTATGCATTGAGGTTCTAGGAGGAATTCTCCCTCTGGTTCCACCTGGATCACAGACCAGTCAATCATATGATTAGAATCATGTACATATTTCTTCAATAATGAAACATGGAAAACATTATGTGCTTTTACTGTGGGAGGAAGTGCTAGCCTATAGGCTACAGGTCCCACTCTAT
>JZKD02S2084156.1:227725-240768 GCA_000966675.3 Picea glauca
ACTCTTATACTATTGTTCATTGTTCATTGGATATAGTTGAATGGTTTAAGTATAAGTTGAAAAAGGTTTTAAATTGTACTTGATACTGATTCACCCCCCTCTCAGTATCAACAACAAGTTTCAATTAGAAGGCATGCAATATATATTGTTGGCCTTAGTGTGTTTTGGGGTATTATTATTGTTGTTTTATTTTTCATGTTGCAATCTCTCATGACAAGAAAGGGGTCAGATTGTATGGAAAATATGATTATTACCTTATTTGTAGCAATAATATTGTAAGGAGTTGTGAGGGATACATTCAAAGTTTAATTGTCAAAGGGTCGAGTTGACAGATCGTGAGCAATCTCTCTGGGTGAGATATTGGTTGTCACACCCGAAAGAAAACTCTTCAGGCGAGAGTTTTTGTTGGGAATTGTTCCTTGGTGCGTTGAGAATTAGTCACAGGGCTCAGAGACTTCCTATAGGTCATGTTGTTGGTAACCCTGGAAAGGGAAGTGGGGCAGTTGAAGGAATGGAAAGTAGAGAAGGGGAACACTTTCTTGGGTGTGACAGGTGCATGGGGAATGAGGGACTATGGCTAGTTGTAGCAGTGGGCACTTAGGACTAGGAAATTATGTTGAGTTTTAGCCCATATCTTATCACTAGGACCCCTCTTTCCTAGTGGATTCAAGCCCCAAATTAGGGGTGACATGTTGTTGAAATATTATGATAAATGTCGTCTATGGTTGGGAGGAACATTTAAGTCAAGGCCGTAGTTGGTGACTTCCATTTAAGATAAGTGTTCATGATGTACTTGTCTTTGTTACTAAGTGCATATTTGACTATGTTTGAAATGAGTTAATTCTTATATGTGTTCCATATAAGTATATGTTGTTATTTGGTTTAATATCTCTTGAACATGTAATATGGTGGTTTTATCTTGTATTTGTAGTTGTGCATGGATATGACAGATGCAGATAGTCTTGAATGGTAAGTTAAATTTGTGATTTTTGGTTATGAGTCATCAAGAATAGGATAGAGTGGTCAGGTCTGTAGGATCATAATCGGTGTACTTCAAAGGCTAGAACTTGTGTGTGCGGTTAAGGAATTAGACCTCGTGCACAATATATTAGAAGTGGCACATGTCACCCACGTGGTTGTGCACAAAGTTGTAATGTGGGATCAGTATGTTGGTGCGCATATTTGTTTGATTTATTTCCGTTGCGAAAGATCATTTTGTTAAAATAATATGTTTCTTTTGTTGTTATAATTTGAGTGGTGTGACTCAATATTAGGCTCAGCACGTTACCTTAAAGTGATAATGCGCAGACTTGTGTGTAGATTAGAAACTGAGCAGTGAAATTTTAGAGTAGCATGGCCCAATAATATGTTGGGGTTGTTATAATTTGGTTGTATCAGGGGATGTGTAAGGTGGTAACGGGACTCAGTGGGAGACTAGGTACATTACAGATTGGTATTAGAGATATTGGTTCAACACTAGACTTGTATGGGCCAGATACTAGCATGAATAGATGTGTGCGCTCGAAATTGGTGTCGCGTAGTGGAGAGTTTTGTTTGCACAGAAAACCAATGGTGTGTGGTATAGATTTGTAGTGCGCAAAAAGATAAGGATGCATGGGTGTGTGCACTAGAGTTTGGGATGTTAAAACATCCAAGAAATCCAAGTGAAAGAATTCTGACAAAATGGTGCAAAGTTTTCATGTAGTTGTTGCATGAAACCATCTAACAAATCGTAATTGCTTGCACATTTTGCACAATTTTCAATGAATAGAATGGGACAAAGTCATTGCATAAGGTTAAAAACATGGAATATGCACATACGACTTATAGTCCTGATGATGTTGGGAATCTGTATATCAGTTTGGGTGTCGATGGTATAGAACCGAAGGAGGAGCGCGTGAATTTGATAGAAACTATAAAAATATTACAAAAAGATGTCCAGAGTTATAAGGTTGATAATGAAAGTCTTATGAGATCCAAGGCGCAGCAAGATGACTTCAATGTCAATTTGATGCAGAGTCTAGATAGAATAGAAAATAAGACGGATAAGGAGATAGAGATAAGTAGATCAAGAAGTCACAGTTCTCATGGTGAGAAAATAAGAGAAAAAATAGGTGTTGCTAATCATTCTTTCAGGAATGCGTGCAGTAGCTCAAGTCCATCTCCTATCAGAAAGCATAAGAGAAGGACTAAGTGGATGAGCTACAGGGGGAAATGAATAAAATTAAGCCTCCTACGTTCGACGGTGAGAATAAGAAGGAAAAATATGCAGAGACTTGGTTGATGGGTATGCGAAAGTACTTCCAACTGCATAACTATTATGCGCATGCAGAAGGGATAATTGTTATCTATCATTTAAAGGGAAAGGCATCAATGTGGTGGGATGAGTGTGTGAAGGTGCAAAACATTGATGAGAAGAAAGTAACTTGGAGGGAGTTCAAGAGGTATTTCCAAAAGAAATACTTAACCAAGCAGTACTATGACAGGAAACTGAAGGAGTTCTTCGAACTCAAGCTTGGGAGCATGACAATTGACGAGTACGAAAGAAGATTTTGGAATTGTTGAATTATGTGCCTTTTATCAAGGATGAACGGGTGAAGATTCAAATATATTTGAGTGGGTTGCCCTCATTTATCAGTGACAAGATATAGTATGATGACCCTAAAATGTTGGAATATACCTTAAGGCATGCTAAGTGTCTTTATGAGTAGTAAAGGGGAAGGATGACTTTCCAAAAGGCTTGCGAAGATAAGATGAAAAGTAAGGTGGAACAGAGGAAGAAGGGAGTCAAGCCACCGTTTATTAGAAATGTTGCACAAGGATAGATGACTCTTCAGGAGCCAAAAATGTTGGAAATAGTGGGACAAAAATCATGGAAATAACCTATGCATTGTTGGGGTTATGGCGAAAATCATAGGCATAGAGATTGTCCTCAAAGAGGTGATAAATCAAGGATTGCACGCAGTGTACAACAAGCTGCAACATTGAAGGACATGGGTAGAAATGTGCCAAGGATTTATGCAGCGCTGGATAATAATTAGGTTAAATTCCATTCGCACATGATCGAGGTGGAAGGTAAGATTAATGACCAACCCATTTATATTTTAATAGAGTCAATGGCTAGTCATAATTATCTAGATCCTAAAATGGTGGAAAGTTTCCATTTGTCAAGAAGAAATATTGGGAAACCTTGGTTGGTGCAGCTAGCTACAAGAACAAAAAGGAAAATCAATGAGGTGGTTAAGGCATGTCCATTGGAGATGAATGGAGTGCACACAAAATTGGTTCTGAATATTATACCATTGGTCTCGTATGACTGCCTCATTGGTATGTATTGGTTGGATGACAATCATGTTGTCCTATATTGTTACAATAAGGCATTTACTTTCCTGGATGAGCAAGGAAAATTGATGTCAGTTCAAATAATTCCAAGAGTTGTGACTATCATAGAAATTGCAGCATTGCAGTTGAAGAAAAGTTACAGGAAAGGGTGTCAAGTATTCGCAGTGCACATGGAAGAGGCACCTAAGGATAAAGTGACAAGTATAGAAGACTGCACAATATTAAAAGAGTATGAGGATATATTTAAATAGATATCAGGATTGCCTCCGAAAAGAGATATTGACTTGAATCTCTATTAATCTGATGTCATTAGCAGCACATGTATCCAAGACTCCTTATAGAATGAGTACGTCAGAACTGAAGGAGTTGCATATGCAACTTGAAGAGCTTCTGAAGAAGGGGTATATACGCCCAAGTGTTTCACCTTGGAGTGTGCAAGTTTTTTTCATGAAGAAGAAGGATGGTACGTTGAAACTTTGTATTGACTTCAGGTAGTGGAACAATGTAACAGTGAAGAACAAGTATCATTTTCCAAGGATAGATTACTTGTTTGATCGATTAAGAGGTACGTGGATATTTTCCAAGATAGATCTAAAATATGGTTATCACTAGGTAAGAATAAAAGAGAAAGATATTAGTAAGACTACCTGTTGGCCCTTGGTTATGAAAGTAAGAGAATATCAAGGAATAAAAGGCAAAATCTGAACTGCGGGAAGACGCAGTGTCTGTTATTGGGTCGAAGTGAGCAAAAGAGAGGAAAAGGCAGAGCGAAGTAAAAGGAAGCAATCCATTGGATGAGGAAATTGAGGATGACAGATCAGCAAGGAAGAAGGATCGTAGACAACTCATCAAGCGGAAAAAGCCACCGTTGGATGCTTTGGAGCACTGCGCGAGAAGGAACGAAATACAGGTTGGCGAAGCCCTGAAAACGTGGGTCAAGTTGACCTATGGTTTTAGACACCTAGGGTTTTTCTATCTAGGGTTTTGACACCTAGGTTTTGACCTAAGGATGTCGGTGAGTGATTGTAATGTATAAATAGAGATCAAGAGGACCTGGGATGGGTTGTTATCTTTGTTGTTATTATTGTTGGTGTTGTGATTGTTGTTGCATGATCGAGTGAGTAATATCGTGAGAGAGAGAAGTGTTGAGTACGAAAGTCTTATGTTTTGTAATATCTTCAGCTGGGTGCGAAGATCAACCCTACAGCTGGGTGCTTAGGGAGGGGAGAGATAGAGAGAAGAAGAAAGAAGATCTGTTAGCTAAGAGCGCAGACAAGAACTATATGCTTCATCTTAACACATTATAAATAACAGTTATGTGGATGTATCCCTAGACAGAGGGTGAACCACGTATATCTTGCCTTGTGTGTGTGTGATTGATGCTATGTACTTTTTCCTTGATATAATGTTATTGCATTACTATGGTAGATATGATAGATGTGTGGAATAGATCGAAGCTTATAAGTGATATATGCATGTTGTATTGTTCTAGTGTGGGGTCCACTTGATATTTCCCTTGGTTGTAGAAATATATATCCTGCAACCCCCCCATAGTTTCTTCGGGTGAGACTGCATCTTCTTCGCAAGTGTAGCCGAAAGGGCCAGCAGTTAGTGCTTGTTGGTGCGCTCTTGGAGATGAACCTTGGGTTTGCCCCTGTGCCAGCAAATGGTTCTGTTGTTGGGACATGAATCTTCTTGAGGGAATGTCAAGGTGGTTTCCATCAAAGACAGAAATTCAAAAGTGGATAGAGGATCAAGAGAAGGACTTCATTGAAGCCCAGAACAAGAACCCTAATCTTAGTACAGAGGATTGGTTGGAGAGATATATATTTACTAATATACATGAGATTTACTTTGGAGGAATCCATCAAGAGCTATATGAGTGGTTAGCTAGGTTAGCAGATACCCAGTTTGAGATCAGATCTAGACCTCCTATAGTTTGGACGTCAGCATTGATCAAGAATTCAAGAGAGTTGATAATGTTGTGTCAAGAGCAGTAGATCACTGATTTGATAGCACCATTGAAGGGTACATCACCGAGTTTGTTGTTGACAGAGTAAAGTCATACATCCAAGTCGAGAGATATTTCTTTAAGGAACCCAGAGGAAAATTTTTACATTTTCTGAAGTTGAAAATCAAGATGTTATTGCATGAGAAGAACATCTTGAAGATACAGTAGATTGGTCAGATTTGAAAAAGCTAATGTTCAAAAATTCAGACAATGACAGTGACACAGAGGCTGGACATACACGCAGTGGAAGAGTGTTCAGAGAAGTTCATCTTGTGAACCTATTTAAGTAGAAATACGGGGATGAGGGTTTCTATAGTGGAGAAGAGGCAGACCTGACAGACGAAGAGCATTCAAAACTCACTAGGGAAGATGAAGGAAAAGTTGAAGAACCTCGTCGGGATGAGCCAGAAACTTCAAAAATTGCGCAAACTACTGAATTAAGTACTATTAATCCCTCTATTTTTTTAGAAGCACTAAACAATCAGAATAGTCAGAGTCACCAGAGTTCTCAGAGTACTATTACTAGCAATTCAGCATATACTCAAACAGGAAACCTAGGAAGATCTATGACATATGATATGAGACTCCCTATCTTTAGGGGAGATGGGTCTAAAGACCCTGATCAGCACTGGTTCCTATGTGAATTCGTATGAAATATTAAGAATGTCATCGATGAAGCTATTAAAAGAACCCAGTTTAGTACTACCCTAAGGGATTGCGCGCTAAGATGGTACATTAAGCTTGTACAAGGACTTGCACAACCTAAGCCATTGAATCAGATCAAGAATGTGTTAACTACAGAGTTCAAGAAACCCAAATCGGACTCACAATGTATTACAAAGCTAAAAGAGATCAAGCATAAGGTAACTGAACCCGTTTTAGAGTTCGATCAAAGATTTAAGACCTTATCAGGTCGATTGACTTTTCAAATCCCAGATGAGCAGAACAAAGAGTGGTTCATTGCTACCCTTTTACCACACATCAGAGTTCCTCTGATGCAACAGAAGATTTATTTGTAGGATGAGGTGTTGGATATCACCATGAAGTTAGAGTCAGCCCCTATGGGAGAATCCATCTCAGGTAGAGTCAAATCTTGAGTCAGCTAACTAGTTTGTCTCTGCAGGTCAAAGATATGAAAAAAGACAAGGGAAAAGATAAAAGAGAAGACATTTGGTGTGTCATATGTAGATCAGAAGGCCATGACAAGGAGCATTTCCCCCTATTTTATGAATACTTGGCCTCTGGAGCTCTAAGCCTTTTGAAGCAAGTCACCTTACCTTGGTGCGAGGTATGCTGAAATAGACATCGCCCTGGTGAGTGCTATTACATGCAAAAATATGTTCAGAAACCTACAAATTTGTATTATATGTTCTGTAAGTCTGTGGGGCATGATGATAGATATTGTACGGCTTATGACCTCATGCATGAAAGGTCAAGAGACATATACAAAATTCAAGGTGAAGTACAACAAGAAGGAATCACTATGCAGTATAACTCCCCTGGGAGAGGAAACTTCAATACTCGCAATGGATTCAGAGGAGGAGGAGGAGGAGGTATGGGTCGAGGCCGAGGACAGATCATTTATCATAATTTCACACATCTAGGACCCCTCACAAGGGACTGTCATAACCCTTGCACTACTTGCAGCTATTGCAATTCCTTCGAGCATGTTATCGAGGAATGTCCAACATTGTTGGCTAAGCTTCAGGAAAGACGAGGACCTTAGTAGAACCCGCAAGTGAAACTGATATATGATGAACCTCACAGAGAATACCCCAGAGTCATTGTTATCACTAGAGGAGGAGTTGTTACAGGAGAAGACAGACTGATCCAAGGAAAGGTTGCAGAAGACTCGGGAATCAGGAAAGCTATAGAGAAGACCCAAACTTTTGATGCAAAGAAAGAAAGACATGTATTTGAGGAGGCAAGAAAAGATTTCAAATAATACCAAGGCTCTTCATCAAAGACACGGCCAGAAGTAAGAGAATATGGGATGCCTCAGGAATTTGATCATTTTTCTTCTCCAAGAGAAGGAAAAGAGGTAATAAATCTCATCGAATTTCTATATACTTGTATTAAATTGATTCTGGATGAGAGCGTTGTATAAGAACTGCAAAATCTAATTAGACAGTATGATCTAGGAAATATAGACCCCTTACTAAATAAGGCAGTACACCAAATCGCTAAAAAGAGAAGGAAAAATAAGGAATTACACTTGAATGCTCAAATAGGAGAATATGATATAGACTATGTGGTCCTAGACTTAGGGTCGGAGGTCAATGTCATGATGAAGCAAACTTGAGCACTGATGGGAAAACCGAGATTGATCTATTCCCCTATCAGGATTAGGGTGGATAATCAGCAAGATGTCAGTCCCTTTGGACGATTAGAACATGTCCCTATGGACATCAACGGAGTAAGAATGTTTGCAAACTTTGACGTAATTGAGATAGTTGAAGATAGTTGTTCTTACCCTGCGTTGTTAGGCATTGATTGGGATTTCAATAATTCCACTTTGGTTGATTTAAAGAAAATACGTATGACGTTTGAAAGAGATGGCCTTAGGTTCATTGTGCCTTTAGATCCAGATGAAGGTCAGCAATACACAGAGCCCATCAGAGAATAAGACCATGCATATGAACTGGAAAACATATACAATTTAACAGCCAGACATGAGGATTACATTAATCCTACGGTCGATGGAAACCTAAGCTGGCGAAGTGACAGTGCATGTTCATAAGACTCAGAAGAAGCACTGGAGAAATGGCAGAATAAAATGTATGAAGTATCTGCCAGAAGATGTGCTATATTAACCAGAGAAGTTCACTAGATCGGCACAACAGTAAGTAACTTACCCACCTTTGATGGTCTGAATCCTTTAGAAACCTTCTTGTCAGACTTTGAAGAAAGTGTACCAATGCAACAAAGACTGTTGGCAATAGATGAGGCCCTAAAAGCCACACCAGCAAGATGGTGGGGGACACACAAAACCAACATTGCAGACTGGTTACAATTTCGTACCTTGATGACAGCGCGGTTCTCAGCACAAGTAGAAGGATGTGAAGTTTGATACACAGGTCGAAGCTGCCCAAAGGACCATGTGAGAAGTTGTGAAGAATCCTGGAGCAACATTCCTCAAGAGAAGTGGGTGCACAAATTCATTAACATGTTGGACACGACACCTATCAACTAGTACCTTCAAGCAGAGTTGTGCCTCATCACTACAGACTGGGAAGGTATGACTAAGAATTTTGTAACCACCTTCTTATTCGAAAGTCAATATCCTTCAGTAGATCAAGCATTACAAATTGTCAGGTAGAAATTATTTAAGGAGGCCTCTAGCCTCCCTTTAGAGCAAGAAGAGGACGAATGGATTGCGCCTCTCCAGAAACTGCAAGGTTGTTACAACATCAATGTTGATAAAGACGATGATCCAAGAAACGTGAACATCACAGAAACAGAAGGCCAAAGAGATGTGGAAGGACCAGGAGTTGAGTTACCATTCATTGGACAGCCAATCAAGATTAAGAAGGTCAATATTGGAACAGAACAGACACCAAATCTTGCAAATGTTGAAGATTATTGGGATGCTGCCACTATTGACAAGATTACAGAATTACTGCATGAATATCAGGACTTGTTTCCAACCAACTTCACTGATATGAAGGGAATTAAAGGGCCTATGGGAGAGATGAGGATCCCTTTGAAACCAGATGCAAGACTGGTCAAACAAAGACCCTAAATATTGAACCATAAATATAAGGAGAAAGTGAAGATTGAGCTCGACAGAATGCTAGAAGAAGGGATTATAGAACCTGTGGAAGAATCGGAATGGATTATCCGTATGGTGGTACAGGACAAGAAGACAGGAGAGATCATGATTTGTGTATATCTAACGAAACTAAATGATGCATGTTTGCATGACCCCTTCCCTACGCCATTCATTAACGAAGTGTTAGATAATGTAGGAGGCCAGGAAGTATATTCTTTTACAGATGTATTTTCAGAATACCATCAGATCCAGATTGCCAAGGAAGATCACCATAAGAACACATTTGCAACAGAATGGGGGTCCTATCAGTATACAGTGATTCCATTTGGATTGAAGAATGCTCCAGCCATCTTTTCCAAGGTGGTGGTCAAACCATTCAAGGAGTTTCTGCATAAATTTCTAGAAGCATATTTTGATGATTGGACTATTTTTAGTTTATTGAAAAATCATATTGAATGTCTAAGGCTAATGTTGGACAAATGCAGGCAGTGTCAAATTTTTTTGAATCTGAAGAAATGCATCTTCTTCTCACCATTTGGAGTGATGTTAGTTCATATTGTATGCAAGCAGGGATTCTTGGTTGATCCATATAAAATTGCTATTATAGTTGATCTACCCCCTCCTACTTCAGTCAAACAACTGCACATTATGCTGGGACACACGAGATATTACAAGAAGTTCATTAAAGGATATGCCTAGATTACAACACCCATGGAGAAGATTTTGAAGAAAGACTATCAATTCAATTGGACAGAAGAGTGCCAACAGAGCTTCGACACACTGAAACAGAAAATGGTTACTGCGCCTATTCTCGTTTTTCCAGGCAAGGAGTTTCATGTGCATGTCGATGCGTCTTCTATTGCTTTAGGAGTAGTGTTATCCCAACCTGGGGAAGGAGATACTAACCATATTTTAGCCTTTTCCAGCATGAAGATATCGACTGTTGAGATCAATTACACCATTACCGAGCGAGAGGGGTTAGCCATGGTGTATGCACTGCAAAAATTTCACCACTACTTGTTGGGAGAACACTTTAAAATGTTTACTGATCACTCTGTGCTGAAATAGCTAGTCAACAAGACAGTGTTGGGGGGGAGAATATGCAAATGGCTTCTGCTATTTCAGTAATATGACTTTGAGATCATAGTAAATCTAGGAAGAATGAACAAAGGTCCTGACCACTTGTCGAGGTTGGAACATGGAGAAGAACCTACTAGTTTGGAGGATACATTGTCGGACGCACAGTTTCTAGCCATTAGAAAGATTGATGATCACTTCACAGAAATAGTCCAGTTCCTATCAACAAGAATGGCACCTAGTGAGTATACAATTCCTCAGAAGAAATAGCTAGTAGTGCGCGCTGCAGACTTTTCACTTATAGCTGGACAACTATACAAGATGGGACCTGATGAGATATTGAGAAGATGTGTTATGGAGGAAGAACGATCGATGATCCTCGTAGAATCTCATGAAGGCATCGTAGGAGGACATTATGCAGGGAAATCAACTATGTAGAAGGTTCTTAGAGCTGACCTTTGGTGTCCTAACCTCCACGGAGATGCTAAAGACTACTACAGAGCCTGCGATGTATGCCAAAGAGTTGGGAAACCATTCAGAAGAGATGAAATTCCACTAGCACCACAGCTGACCCTACAAGCATTTGAGAAATGGCCCATTGACTTCATGGGACCTATAAACCCACCAGTAAAGTGCACAAGAGCAAGGTACATAATTACAGCAACAGAGTACTTGACCAGATGGGTTGAAGCAAGAGAAGTTAAGGACTGTTGTGCAACTACAGTTGCGTGATTCATATTTGATGACATCATAACCAGGTTTGGATGCCCAAAGATCCTTATGAGCGATCAAGGAACGCATTTTATAAATAAAACAATTGAAGCTATGACTGGGGAATTTGCAGTCCACCATCAGAAGAGCACACCTTACCATCCACAAGAAAATGGGACAATGGAAGCATTCAATAAGATCTTGGAAACAGCATTGACAAAGATTTGCAGTGTGAACAGGGATGACTGGGATTTAAGAGTACCAGCAGTACTTTGGGCCTATAGAACCACCTATAAGAAACTAACAATGCATACCCCTTTTAAGTTGGTATATGGTCTCGAAGTTGTTGTCCCAATGGAATATTTGGTACCAAGCTTAAGAATTGTTGCCTTTATAGATATGGATGGCACTGGCATTGTTCAAGAGAGGATTGCACAGTTGATCAAACTCGAACAAGACAGATTTATTGCAGGATTTCATCAGTAGGTGCAAAAGGAAAGAGAAAAGGCATATCATGACAAGCACGTGACAAGAAGAAGACATTCAAACAAGGTGATCTAGTATTGATATATGACAATAAGTTCATAAAGCATCCTCAAAAGTTCAAAACACATTGGCTCAGGCCATATAAGATCACCTATGTCACAAAAGGAGGAGTTGTGCAGTTGAAGACTTTGAAGGGAGAATGGAAGGAAGGATTAGTGAACGGGAGCTCACTGAAGTTGTACTATAACAACCAGCTACCTCACAGCTCTAAGTAAAAGCATAAGGAAAAGGGTCTAGGTACCAGGTGCAGTTGAAATTGGGTACCAGACACAGAAAAGATAGTCTACACAAGGAAGGAGAGGAGGCATAGAGTAGAAATCAAAGGTTGCATTGCGCAGTCTGAAGTTGAAGTAAAATAGAAAGGTCATATCTAAAGTGACTCGGGACGAGTCATAGGTGAGTGTTGGGGGCCTATTGGCCCTTGGTTATGAAAGTAAGTGAAGATCAAGGAAGAAAAGGCAAAATGCAAACTGCGCAGAAGACACCATGACTATTACTGAGTCGAAGTGAGCAAAAGAGCAGAAAAGGCGGAGCAAAGTAAAAGGAAGAAATTTGTTGGATGAGGAAATCAAGGATGACAGATCAACAAGGAAGAAGGATCGTAGACAACTCAGCAAGCAGAAAAATCCATCATTGGATGCTTTGGAGCACCGCGTGAGAATGAAGGAAAGACAGGCTGGCAAAGCCCTGAAAACGCGGGTCAAGTTGACCTAGGGTTTTAGACACCTAGGGTTTTGGTATATAGGGTTTTGACACCTAGTTTTCGGCCTAAGAATGTCGGTGAGTGATTGTAATGTATAAATAGAGGTCAAGAAGACCTAGGATGGGTTGTTGTCTTTGCTGTTACTATTTTTGGTGTTGTGATTGTTGTTGTGTGATCGAGTGAGTAATATCGTGAGAGAGAGAAGTGTTGAGTACAAAAGCCTTCTGTATTGTAAAATATTTAGTTGGGTGTGAAGATCAACCCTGCAACTGGGTGTGCAGGGAGGGGAGAGATAGAGAGAAGAAGAAAGAAGATCTGCTAGCTAAGAGCACAGACAAGAACTCTATGCTTCATCTTAATACATTATAAATCACAGTTCTTTGGATGTATCCCTAGAGAGAGGGTGAACCACATATATCTTGCCTTGTGTGTGTGTGATTGATGCTATGTATTTTTGCCTTGATATATTGTTATTGCATTACTGTGGTAGATCTGATAGATGTGTAGAATAGATCTAAGTTGATAAGTGATATATGCATGTTGTACTATTCTAGTGTGGGATCCACTTGATAGTTCCCTTGGTTGTAGACATCTTTGTTCTGCAACCCCCCCATAGCTACTTCGGGTGAGACTGCATCTGCTTCGCAGGTGTAGCCGAAAGGGCTAGTAGTTAGGGCTTATTGGTGCACTCTTGGAGTTGAACCCTAGGTCTGCCCCTGTTCCAACACTAACTTCAGAACAAAGTATGGTCATTACGAGTTTACAGTGTGTTGGAAGATTGGTTGTTGTCATTGATGTCAACCCTAGTCATGGGTTTTGGACCAGAAGATTGATGAAGTTATTTGGACATGAAGGAAAATTAAAATGAAGATACAACACCC
>JZKD02S2084156.1:244573-265959 GCA_000966675.3 Picea glauca
CTCATATATTGTGCATGGTGTATTGTGGCATATTAGTGTAACTCTTATACTATTGTTTATTTCTCATTGGATATAATTGAATGGTTTAAGTATAAGTTGAAAAAGGTTTTAAATTATACTTGATACTGATTCACCCCTCTCTCAGTATCAACACAGTGGTGCCTTTTGGGTTATCGAATGCACCAGTTGTCTTCATGTGTTTGATGAATGCAGTTTTCCAAAATTATTTAGATAAGTTTGTCATTGTATTTTTGGATGAAATTATTATTTACTCAAAGTCTGAAGAAGAGAATGAGAAACACTTGAGGATGGTGTTGCAAGTGTTGAGGGATCATCAAATTTATGCAAAGCTAAGCAAGTGTTAATTTTATCAGTGACAGATTCATTATTTGGGTCATATTATTTCAGAAGAAGGAATAGTTGTGGACCCAGCGAAGATAAAATCCATTGAGGAATGTCTGGCACCAAGAAATGTCACAGAAGTAAGATCCTTTATGAGACTAGCAGGATACCATAGAAGGTGTGTTGAAGGATTCTTACATATTATGCATCCAATTACTTCCCTATAGAAGAAAGGTGTGCGATTTGAGTGGAATCTGGATTTCCCTAGGAGTTTTCATCACTTGAAGAACTTGTTAACAAGTGTGCCAATTTTGAGAATTGTGGATTTAGATGCAGACTTAGTTGTGTTCACGGATGCATGCAAGGAAGGATTTAGTGGATTCATAAGTCAGAATGGGCATGTGGTATGCAACGAGTTAAAGAAATTGAAATAACATGAAAGACTCTATGCTATGCATGACTTAGAATTGGTAGCTATAGTGCATGCTTTGAAGATGTGGCAACATTATCTCATGGGTAAGAAATTTGAGCTAAGAATGGACCATTGTGGTCTGAAGTATTTGTTTGGACAACCAAGTTTGAATTCCAGACAAACCATGTGGTTAGAGTTCTTCGGTGAATATGAATTCAACATAAAGAATATCAGAGGAAAAGAGAACAAGGTCATTGATGCACTCAGCAGGAGGATGCATGAAATCCATGCTACAACTATTAGGATGTACCAGACAGATTTATGTCACAAAATTTTGGAAATTTCCAATTTAGATATGCGCTATATGGATATAAGTAAAATTGTACAGCAAGGTGTGTCGCAGACAAAGTTTGAAGGTTATGAGTTAAGAGAGGGTGGGATCCTCATGTATAGATGAAAATAAATCCTATGTGCCAAATGATCAAGAGTTGAAGAACCTGATCTTGTCAGAGATGCATAAGGTTCCTTATGTTGTACATCCAGGTTATCAAAAGACAATTTTTATAGTCAACAATCAATACTTTTGGCCAGGTATGAAAAGGAAGTTGCAGATTTTATTGTGAAATGTCTCAAATGTGAGAAGGTCAAGGCTGAGCACGTGCATCCAGCTAGTCTTCTGCATTTTTTTCCCATTCATGAGTGGAAGTGGAAGTGACCATGGACTTCATAACTAAGTTTCCTAGGATTGCTAAGCAACATGATTCTATCATGGTGGTGGTGGACAAGCTTACTAAAGCTGCCCATTTTATTTTAGTGAAGTCAGTGTACAGGGAAGTCGACATTATCGAGATATACATGCATGAAGTTTCTAAGTTGCATGGAATTCCTAAGACAATTGTGTCTTATAGAGATTCCAAGTTCACATCGAACTTTTGGAAAAGGTTATTCAAGGGATTTGGATAAAGAGTAAATCGAGTGATTGAAGACATGTTGAGGATGTATGTGATGGATAGACCATCCAAGACTACCTTCATTTGGTAGAGTTTTATTACAACAATGGGTATCAAGAATATTTAAAGATGATCCCATTTGAGGCACTTTATGGTAGAAAGTGCAACACGCCAATGATTTGGGACAACCTAGCAGACCATCTAGTAGTTGGGTCAGATCTACTCCAAGAAATGGAGGAGAAGATGATAAAGATAAGGAATAATTTAAAGGTTTCCCAAGACAGAAAGAAAATTTGCGTAGATAAAGGAAAAACCCATAGGGAATTTGGAGTGGTTGATCACGTGTTTCTGAAAGTGAAGGCCAGGCGCAATTCCCTAAAGTTGGAAAAGTGTTCTAAGTTAGCAGCGCGCTATTGTGGGTTGTTTGAAATCCTTGAAAGGATTGGTCTTGTTGCTTATATGCTTGCATTGCATGTGTCCTTATGCATTCATAATGTTTCCATATGTCATTGCTTAAGAAGTATGTACCTAATTTTAATCATGTCATTGATTGGAATGTGATTCAGGTGGAGCCAGAAGGAGGATTTCAAGTGTGACTAGTTTGCATATTGGATCGTACAATAAAGTCACTTCATAATCAATTCATGGAGTTGGTAAAGGTCCAATGGATCTAGTATGGTAATGAGGATGCAACCTAGGAGCGCGAGGATGTTATGAGAGCAGAGTATCCTCATCTTTTTTGTGATGTTTGAAAATTTTGTATGTATATGTATATACGATGCACTGAGGACAATGCATAAATAAGGGGGAGGGGATTGTAGTGTCCATGATCCAGAGCCCTTTGTAATTGTACATATAAGCTGGTTAGCCATTGGAACCAAGTGTAAATGTAATGAACATTTAGGCTAGTGAGTCAAGGACGCCTGATTTTGGTGTTGTGCGCATCAGAGTAGTGCGCAAAAAAGTGTTAACAAACACAGGGTGTTCATAATCTATGTGTTGCGCATACCTGGGAAAGTCTGCACATTGCAATGTGTTGCGCGCACTTGGGTTAGTGTGTGGAAATGAATGTTTATGTTTTGAGACCAGAGAGTCTGTGTGATTATGAGGCTAGTGAGACTAGACACGGATAGACCAGTGCACATATCCATGTAAATGCAATCACGATTAGTAATATAATATCGCATCATTACGTGTTGACTGACTCAAACGAAAAGAGATGGGGGGGCTACTCCACCGGAAAATGAAAAAGGGGGGTGAGTCGCAAGTCTTAGAGAATATTTTATAATATTTCCGAAAAAAGTGTAATGCCAGATATATTATTATTTTATCCTAAGTTCCCAAGGATAGGGAATGAGTCACCAAGTGTCTTAAAGTTACTTTTGAAGGTGACAAGTGTCAAGTAGAAGGCATGCAATATATATTTTTGGCCTTAGTGTATTTTTGGATATTATTATTTTTTTTTTATTTTTCATGTTGCAAGCTCTCATGAGCATAAGGGGGTTGAACTGTATGGAAATCTGATTATTATGGACTTATATGCAGCGAGAAGCTTGTGAGGAGCTATCAGGGCTACATTAATAGTTTCACTATCAAAGAGTCGGGTTGACAAACCATGAGAAATCTCTCTAGGTGAGAGATTGGTTTTTGTGGAGTGGTTGTCAAACCCGAAAGCAAACTCTTCAGGCGAGAGTTTTTTCTAGGAATTTTTCCATGGTGCACTAAGCATTAGTCACAAGGCTTGGAGACTTCATGTTCAACCTGTTGCAGGTAACCCTGGAAAGGGAAGTGGGGAAGTCGAAGGAATAGCGAGCAAAGAAGGGGAACACTTCCTTGGGTGTGATAGGTGCGTGGGGAATGAGGGACTGTGGTTAGTTGCGGTCATGGGCACTTACGACTCAGCAATTTTGTTGAGTTTTAGACCATAGCTTGTCACTAAGAAGCCTCTATCCTAGTGGAGTTGAGACCCATCTCGAGGGTGCATGTTGTTGAAAGCTTATGAGAAACAAAATCTATGGCTGGGAGGAAGGTCTGAGTCAAGGCCATAGTTGGTGACTTCCATTTAAGATAAGTGTTCCTTATGTACTTGTCTTGGTTATTGTGTGCATACTTGACTATGTTTGAAATGGGTTAATTCTTGTATGTGTTGCATAAAATTATTTGTTATTATTTTGTTTAATATCGCTTGAACATGTAATATGGTGGTTTTAGCCTATATTTGTTGTTGTGCATGGATATGACATGTGCAGATAGTCTTGTCTGGTAAGTTAACTTTGTGATTTTGGGTTATGAGTCATCAAGAAGAGGATTGAGTGGTCAGGTGTGCATGATCATAATTGGTGTACTTAAAACACTGGAACTTGTGTGTGTGGTTAAGGAATTAGACCCCACACACAGTATAACAAAAGTGGTGCATGTCGCCCAGGTGGTTGTGCACATAGTTGCACTTTGGGCCCAGTATGCTAGTGTGCGTAGTTGTTTGATTTATTTCCACTACGTAAGATCGTGTTGTTAAAAGATTATGTTGTTTTCATTGTTATAAGTTGAGTGGTGCGAATCAAGATTAGGTTGAGTGTGTTACCTTAAAGTGATATTGCACGGACTTTTGTATAGAGTAGAAATTGCGAAGTGAAATTTTAGAGTAGCATGGCCCAGTAATATGTTGGGGTTGTTATAGTTTGGTTGTATCATGGCATGTGTAAGGTGGTAATGGGACTCAGTGGGAGACTAGGTATGTTACATCATGGGATTTTTTTTCTAATATCAAGAATAAAGGTAAGAAATTTGTAAGCTTCATTTATCAATGGAGATGGAAAAAGGTATATTGTTGTACTAGTCATGAAAATGGTAGTTGAAGAGCTCTTTGTGTGCCATTGGGTGAGGGTCCATCAATGCTTCCAATGATGAGGAGATGATATTTTACTATTGTTGATCTAATATTTTGATCATTGACATATTTTGAAGGTTTTTGTTTTAATTATGTATTTAATAATCCCCTTGAATGAGTTGTATCTATGTTTGGTACATACCATCCTACTAATAGAACTTACAACAACAAGGGATTTCAATAGGATAAAATGGAAAGAGGACATAGTGGAAGGACATGTGACCACTTTGAGCCCTTCTTAGAGGCAAGCATGAACTCATTTTAACTCATTCTTTCAAATATACAAATCTAAATCATATGAAAATGCAATAAGTTGTGGGCGATTGGTTCATTAGTATAGTAGAAAAAAGGGTGAAGACAGGTTTTAAGTTAGAAGAGACCAGTTCTATGGGAATGTATAAATTCTCATATTTTTCAATAGCGATAAATAAATATAGGAGAGTCAATAACTAGTTTCAATCATTTTTGTATCACAACTTGCATGGTCTTTAGTTTTGATGTAAGGTTTGTAAGCAATTTGTCTTATATGTTCAATCTCTATCTTGAGTGCGAAAAATGTATTATGTAGAGATATTGAATAAATGAAAGATAAAACCCTTAAACCTCAAAACAAAAAATGCATCCATACATTAATCAACATAGATATTGCATTAATCAATGCAAGGTCATCAACAAACCTACTATGGACAAACATGGAACAAGAAAAGTAACCAAGATAAAAGTGCATTGATGATTGTTGTTTCTCACAATGGTGTGGGTAGCGATATCAACCACCTTATCCATTGGTTCTTTCTTGGAATCTTCAATCTATGGTTCCTTTGAGGAATGGTGCTCCATAGACTTTTCTTTCTTTTTATGCCCTACCTGGGGCTCTCCTTAAGGTGCCTTTGTGGGATTTTCTTTTAGTTATACCCTGAACTCTTCATTTGATACGTTTGTAGGTATTTCAATTAGTTTCTCTGCAATGACTTCTTCATGTGGCACCTTGGGCCCTTGTTTGATAAGAAAAATATCCTTCCCCTAGTGAAGACATCCATGAAATTGTAGTAGGAATTTTTCACATGAAAATAGAGCCTTATGACTCTTTATCCTTCTTCACGATATGAGACCATCTAAAAATACATTTTCATATTCTTCGACTCGAAGGCTCAACATCTTCCTATGGCCAAGTGACTTCCACCATATGTGAGCGTCATTGCTTAAACAAAGGTATAGAATGCTCTTCCAATTTCTTAAAGATAATGACTTTGCATAATTTATGTAGTCTTCGATATTAAGACCCTCAGATTGTCTTCCAAAATTCATCTTCTTTGGTAAAACCTAAGAATAGAACTATGGTTTTGAAGAAATAACTTACTTCTCAATGGAGTTATGTTGTGCAACTAGGGTTTGGAGGATGAGATTTTAAAATGACCATAACTTCCCACAAGGATTCTTAGGGCCCTATAGCAACTTTATTGTGTTTATTACCCACCAACTACCGAGTGGGCCTAATTTAGTGAGTATGGCCATATCATGCAATGATTAATAAGTTCAAACCAACTACTTTATGTGCCTTATCCCATCATTATTTCCACATTACATTTATTATTTTCATTCCCCCTCGGTACAATGGAATCCTCTCTAGGCACCTTACATATTATAACAATTAAAAGGGTCTTGGATCTATTTGTTCAAACAATAATTTTTTTTTACAAAATGTTTCCTTTAACTATGAACATTAACAATAAAAACACAAAAATAACCACCATTAAAATTGGCCAAAAACAAAATTAGGGGGATTTAAAAACAAAAAATGTTCATTAACATAATAATTGCACTTTGGACATAAAACAAGAAAACATAATGTCAAAAACATATAATGAAACAAGTTCATTCATCCCCAAATAACATTATGGTTTGGATAATGAGTTTGGATGTAGTAGTTCAAAGAGCAATTAAATTCTCAGTGTGGTGGGGAGGAAAATGGTGAGCACAACTTAGTAGAGCTCTCATCGCACTAGATATTGGTTTGTTCAATACATTAAAGCAAGAAAAAATCATAATCTATAAAAACCAAGGGATTTGGAATAGAAATCCTAGAGGAAAAATAATAGAGAGCAATATAAATTAAGAAAAAGAATTTGAAGAGGCTTCAAAGTTTTATTTCTAATATTTGAACAGGAACAAAATTCCAAAACACTTTCCCTCAAAAATCACTATCACTAGGGAGTTTAAACAAAGAATGAAAACCAAATAAGCTAAAAATTTCAAGCTCACTTTTGAAGGAATTCACTTGTACATGTCAAAATACATGAAGGGAGGCTAATGAAACAATGAAGAAGGCCATACTCTTTTTTAAGTCAACATTTGAAATATTTCTCCATAAATTTAATGCCTGGGGCAGCGCCAGTGTCAAAAACTCCTTACAGAATGAGTACACCAGAGTTGAAGGAGTTGCAAATGAAAATTGAAGAGCTTCTGAAGAAGGGGTATATACACCCAAGTGTGTCACCTTGGGGTGCCCCAGTCTTTTTTGTGAAGAATAAATATGGAACATTAAGACTTTGCATTGATTTCAGATAGTTGAATAAATTGACTGTAAAGAACAAGTATCCTCTGCCAAGGATTGATGATATTTTTGATCAATTGAAGTATGAAAAAATATTTTCAAAGATAGATCTTTGGTCAGGATACCATCAGGTAAGTATTAAGGAGGAAAATATCAACAATACCGCATTCAGGACAAGGTACGGTCATTATGAGTTCACAGTGGTGTCATTTGGGTTGTCAAATGCACCAGTTGTTTTCATGTGCTTAATGAATGGTGTTTTCCGAGAATATTTAGACAAGTTTGTCATTGCCTTTTTGGATGACATTATTATATATTATAATTCATAGGAAGATCATGAACATCATTTGAGGATGGTGTTGCAAGTATTAAGGTAGCAATTAAATGGTGTTGCAAGTATTTCAACATCTTGCCTTTAGGTTCCTATGATTGTCTAATTGGGATGGATTGGTTGGACCAGCATCATACTATCCTAGACTGTCATAAAAAGACATTTACTTTCTTGGATGAGGAAGGGAACCTTAGGAGAGTGCAAGGAATTCCCAGGGCAATAACCATCAAAGAAATTTCAGCATTGCAGCGGAAGAAATGTTACAGAAAATGGTGTCAAATATTTGCAGCGCATATGGAAGAGACACCTAAAGATAAGGTGTCAAATTTGGAAGATTATGCAGTCCTAAAAGAGTTTGAATATGTGTTCATGGAGGTACCAGAACTACCCCTAGAGAGAGATATTGATTTCTCTATAAATTTAATGCCTGGGGTAGCTCCAGTGTCAAAGACTCCTTACAGAATGAGTACACCAGAGTTGAAGGAGTTGAAAATGCAACTTGAAGAGCTTCTGAAGAAGGGGTATATACTCCCAAGTGTGTCACCTTGGGGTGCACCAGCCTTGTTTGTGAAGAAGAAAAATGGAACATTAAGACTTTGCATTGATTTTAGATAGTTGAATAAAGTGACTGTAAAGAACAAGTATCATCGGCCAAGGATTGATGATCTTTTTGATCAATTGAAGGATGCAAAAATATTTTCAGAGATAAATCTCTGGTCAGGATACCATCAGGTAAGGATTAAGGAGGAATATATCAGCAAGACCACATTCAGGACAAGGTATGGTCATTATGAGTTCACAGTGGTGGCATTTGGGTTGTCAAATGCACCAGTTGTTTTCATGTGCTCAATGAATGGTGTTTTCCGAGAATATTTAGACAAGTTTGTCATTGTCTTTTTGGATGACATTCTTATATATTCTAATTCATAGGAAGAGCATGAACATCATTTGAGGATGGTGTTGCAAGTATTAAGGGAGCATCAGTTGTATGTCAAATTGACCAAGTGCTCATTTTATCATTTCAAAGGATGGGATAGCAGTGGATCTTGAGAAGATAGAAGCCATTAGAGAATGGTCAGCGCCAAAGAAAGTGACAGAGGTCAAATCATTCATGGGCCTTGCAGGATACTACAGGAGATTTATTCAAGGATTCTCAAAGATTGCACACCCAATCAATTCCTTACAAAAGAAGGGTGTGAAGTTTCAGTGGACATTAGATTGTGAAAAGAGTTTCCAACACTTGAAACAATTATTAACAAATGCTCCAATACTAAGGATTGTAGAGCCAAATGAAGACCTCATTGTATGCACATATGCATGTAAAGAAGGACTTGGTGGAGTCCTCAGTCAAAATGGGTTTGCTATATATTATGAATCAAGGAAGTTGAAGTAGCATGAAAGAAATTATGCCACTCATGATTTGGAGTTGGCAGCCATAGTGCATGCCTTGAGGAAATGGAGACACTACCTCATGGGGAAAAGGTTTGAGCTGAGAACAGACCATAATGGTCTGAAATATTTATTTGATCAACCAACTCTAAATGCTAGGAAAAGCAGAGGGTTAGGATTTCTAAGTGAATATGACTTTGATATAAAGCATATCAAGGGGAAAGAGAACAAAATGGTTGATGCACTGAGCAGAAGAGTGCATGAATTTCATGCTACAGCCATTAGCATGTACCAATCAGATTTGAAAGACAAAATTACAAAGGCTTCCAAATCAGATTTGCAATACATTAAGGAATTAGTGGAAAAATTATAGGAAGGTATTTTGCAGCAGAAAATTGAGGAATATAAGCTAGATAATGATGAAATTCTCATGTACAGGGGAAGAATTTATGTACCAAATTCTCAGGAATTGAAAAATCTGATATTGAGGGAATTGCATAATGTGTCTTATGTTGGGCACCCAGGATATCAGAAAACTATTGCAGCTGTCAAGAGCCAATATTATTGGTCAGGAATGAAGAAAGAGATTGTTGATTTTATTGCCAAATGTTTGGAATGTGAAAAGGTAAAGGTTGAGCATAGACACACAACTGATTTGATACAACCATTATCCATTCCTAAGTGGAAGTGGGAAGTTGTAACCATGGATTTCATTACCAAACTTCCCAGAACAAACAAGCAACGTGATTCTATCATGGTAGTGGTGGATAAGCTTACTAAAGCTACCCATTTTGTTCCATTGAAGCTCACTCACAAAGCAGCGAACATTGTTGATGTTTGTATGAAAGAAATTGCTCGATTACATAGCATACCCAAGACAATTGTGTCTGACGGAGATCCAAAATTTACCTCGAAATTTTGGAAGGGATTATTTAATGGATTTGGAACAAATTTGAATTTTAGTACAGTTTATCATCCAGAATCAGATGGACAAACAGAGAGGGTGAATCAAGTGATTGAGGATAGGTTGAGGATGTATGTGATGGATAAACCATCAAAATGGGAAGACTACCTACACTTGGTAGAGTTTGCTTATAACAATGGGTACCAAGCATCTCTAAAAATGAGCCCATTTGAGGCACTTTATGGCAAAAAATGCAACACACCGGTAAGCTGGGATAACCCAATAGATAGAGCAGTGGTTGGGCCAGATTTACTCAGGGAATTAGAAGAGAAAATGATAAAAATAAAACAAAATTTAAAAGCTTCCCAAGACAGGAAGAAAAGTTATGTTGATAAAGGCAAAACTCACAGGGAATTTAAACTTGGGGACCATGTATTCCTGAAAGTGAAGGCCAACAGAAGTTCCCTGAAGTTGGGAAATTGTTCAAAGTTGGCAACTCGCTATTGTGGTCCGTTTGAAATCCTAGAGAGGATTGATCCAGTAGCTTATATGATTGCATTGCCTGCATCTATGTCTGTTTATAATGTATTCCATGTATCATTACTCAAGAAATATATACCTGATGCTAATCATGTTATTGATTGGAAAGTGATTCAGGTGGAACAAGAAGGCGCTTTTCAAGTGCATCCGGTACGCATTTTGGACTGGAAAATCAAACAGCTCTGGAATCGAGCCATAGGGATTGTAAAGGTCCAATGGACCTGATATGGTCCTGTGGATGCTACTTGGGAGCATGAGGATACAATGCAGGCAGAATACCCACATCTTTTTGAGGATTTTTGAAATTTTGTTGTATATGGGTACATGATGCACTAAGGACAGTGCATAAATAAGGGGAGGGGATTGTAATATCCCTAGGCTGAACCCAATTGTAATGTAAATGAAAATGTACTTAAGTTGGTGAGTTGTTTGATATCATTTTTTGTATGCACATTTCATGGCATAGTGTGTGCATGTATTGCGCAGTAAAATGAGGAAGTTTCCACATTCCAGGATACAGCGGGCAACAACATAAGTGTGCACGATTTTGAGGCCAAGTAGCCTTTTGTGTATATGTTGCATTTTATAGGCTAGTGAGCCAGTTATTATAATCTAGGATGCTTATGTTTTGATTAAACCGGAGAGCCTAGATGTTAAAATCCAATGTGTCTATTTTTGTATATGTCTCATAATTAATATAAAATACATCGTTGCACGCAGACCGACCACGATAAAAGATATGGGGAACTAATATCCATTGGTTAGGGAAAGGGAGGGGCCTAAAAGTTAAGAAAAATTGGGTAAGCTAGGGAGCTTAAGCCAAAAAATAATATTATATTAATATTTCTTAAATCATAAAATATGGATAATTATTTTATCCTAAGTTCTAAAGTTAGAGACAAGTAGGCCAAAGTAGCTCCCAACATGACAAGTTTCAAGTTGGAGACATGCATACATATTGTTGGGACTTAGTTCATTTTCCCATCTTTTCCATGATTATTCTCATCATTCCTTCGAGCATTCAATCATCTAGTCAATCATCCATGAGCATGCACACACCCATTGAGCTATCCTTTGTATCTTCATGACTGTACCCAAACCTGTATCCATAGCCATTTTGTGTTGGTGTATCTGGTTATCTTGGGAGCTGGATTGAAGAAGCGGGTTGTCAGGCCCATGGGATATTGAAGAGGTGGGTTGTCAGGCCCGTGAGCAATTCTCTAGGTGAGATAATTGTTGGGAATTGATTTTCTGAAGGTGTTAAACTGCAGCTACAATGCTCTGAGACTTCTTGTCTGGCATGTTGTTGAAGCCCGAAAAGGAAGTGGGGCAGCCGAAGAACTATTGAGAAAAGAAGGGGCACAGTTCTTGGGTGGGATAGGCATGTGGGGAATGAGGGACTATAGGTTGTTAGTTTGAGTTGGCACCTGAGATGGAGTCTTTCTTGTTGTCTATGAGCCTTTATCCTGGTTATGAATCCCTTTACCCGGGTGGAATTTAATCCCAGCTCAGGGGTGACTCACTATTGAAAGTGATGAACAGTGTGGTCTAAGGTTGGGAGGTTCGTGGAAGGTCTGCACGCAGTTGGTGACATTCTTACCAATATAAGTGTCAATTGTGTGATAGATTTACATGTTGCATTGTTATTTACGTGCTTATTTTTATGGGTTATCATATGTGTGGTTATAACTGTGTTTATTTTTATGGGTATTTCCTGTATATGCTACATGTATATGTTACTATTATTTCAATGTGAATCCGCGTATTTACAGATGTATTTGTATGTTTAATTTTTATATATAATGCTTCTGCAAGAGTTCTGTGTGTATATATTTTAATTGCATGCAATTCAAAAAAATTATGTGGCATAGCTCAGTTGGATACTGGGTATGTTACAGTATGTTCCGCAGAGAGAATGTAAGAGTTCTTTGGCGTAGCGTGGCCCGGCAGACTGGATAGGAAGTCTCAGAGCACTGTAGTTGCAGTTTAGCACCTTCAGGAAATCAATTCTTAGCAATTCTCTCACCTAGAGAATTGCTCACGAGCCTGACAACCCACCTCTTCAATATCCCACAGGTCTGACAACCCGCTTCTTCAGTCCAGCTCCCAAGCTAACTAGATACACCAACACAAAATGGATATGGATACAAGTTTAGGTACAACCATGAAGATACGAAGGATACATCAATGGGTGTGTGCATGCTCATGGATGGTTGACTGGATGACTGAATGCTCGAAGGAATGATCAGATGGTTAAGTCATGTCTTATGGAAATGAATGGACTGAACACCAGGGAAGATTTGAACATCTTTCATTTAGGTTCATGTGACTGTCTAATTGGGATGGATTGGTTGGACCAGCATCATGCTATCCTAGACTGACATAACAAGGAATTTACTTGCTTGGATGAGGAAGGGAACCTAAGGAGAGTGCAGGGAATTTCTAGGGTAGCAACCATCAGAGAAATTTCAGCATTGCAACTGAAGAAATATTATAGAAAATGGTGTCAAATATTTCCAGCGCATATGGAAGAGACACCTAAATATAAGGTGCCAAATTTCGAAGATTATGCAGTCCTAAAAAAGTTTGAAGATGTTTTCAGGGAGGTACCAGGACTACCCCTAGAGAGAGATATTGATTTCTCTATAAAATTAATGCCTGGGGCAATTCCAGTGTCAAAGACTCCTTACATAATGAGTACACCAAAGCTGAAGGAGTTTCAAATGCAACTTGAAGAGCTTCTGAAGAAGGGGTGTATACGCCCAAGTGTGTCACCTTGGGGTTCTTTAGTCTTATTTATGAAGAAGAAATATGGAACATTAAGACTTTGCATTGATTTCAGACAATTGAATAAAGTGACTGTAAAGAACAAGTATCATCTGCCAAGGATTGATGATCTTTTTGATCAATTGAAGGATGTAAAGATATTTTCAAAGATAGATATCCGGTCAGGATACCATCAGGTAGGATTAAGGAGGAAGATATCAGCAAGACCTCATTCAGGACAAGGTATGGTCATTATGAGTTCACAGTGGTGTCATTTGGGTTGTCAAATGCCCAAGTTATTTTCATGTGCTTAATGAATGATATTTAAAATAATATTTAAACAAGTTTGTCATTGTCTTTTTGGATGACATTCTTATATATTCTAAGTCTGAGGAAGAGCATGAATATCATTTGAGGATGGTTTTGCAAGTATTAAGGGAGCATCAGTTGTATGCCAAATTGAGCAAGTTCTCATTTTATCAAAAGAAAATTCATTATTTGGGGCATATCATTTCAAATGATGTGATAGCAGTGGATCCTGAAAAGATAGAAGCCAATAGAGAATGGTCAGCACCAAAGAATGTGACAGAGGTCAGATCATTCATGGGCCTTGCAGGATACTACAGGAGATTTATTCAAGGATTCTCAAAGATTGCACACCCAATCACTTCCTTACAAAATAAAGGTGTGATGTTTCAGTGGACATTGGATTGTGAAAAGAGTTTCCAACACTTGAAAAAATTATTAACAAGTGCTCAAATACTAAGGATTGCAAACCCAAATGAAGGCTTCATTGTATGCACATATGCATGTAAAGAAGGACTTGGTGGAGTCCTCAGTTAAAATGGGTTTGTTATATGTTATGAATCAAGGAAGTTGAAGGAGCATGAAAGACACTATGCCACTCATGATTTGGAGTTGGAAGTCATATTTCATGCCTTGAGGAAATAGAGACACTACCTCATGGGGAAAAGGCTTGAGCTGAGAATAGACCATAATGGTCTAAAATATTTATTTGATCAACCAACTCTAAATGCTAGGCAAAATAGATGGTTAGAATTTATAAGTGAATATGACTTTGATATAAAGAATATCAAGGGGAAAGAGAACAAAGTGACTGATGCACTCGGTAGAAGAGTGCATGAATTGCATGCTACAGCCATTAGCATGTACCAATCATATTTGAAAGACAAAATTACAGAGGTTGTCAAATCAGATTTGCAATACAAGGAATTATTGGCAAAATTACAACAAGGTATTTTGTAGTAGAAAATTGAGGAATATAGGCTAGATAATGATGAAATTTTCATGTACAGAGGCAGAATTTATGTACCAAATTCTCAGGAATTGAAAATTATGATATTGAATAAAATGCATAATGTGTCTTATGTTGGGCACCCAAGATATCAGAAAACTATTGCAAACTATTGCAATTGTCAAGAGTCAATATTATTGGTAGAAAATGAAGAAAGAAATTATTGATTTTATTGTCAAATGTTTGGAATGTAAAAAGGTAAAGGTTGAGCATAGACACCCAGTTGATTTGCTACAGCCATTACCCATTCCTGAGTGGAAGTGGGAATTTGTAACCATGGATTTCATTACCAAACTTCCCAGAACAAACAAGCAACATGATTCTATCATGGTAGTGGTGGATAAGCTTACTAAAGTTGTCCATTTTGTTCCAGTTAAGCTCAATCACAAGGCATCAAACATTGTTGATGTTTATATAAAAGAAATTGCTCGATTACATGACATACCCAAGACAATTGTGTCTGACAGAGATCCAAAAATTACCTCAAAATTTTGGAAGGGATTATTTAATGGATTTGGAACAAATTTGAATTTTAGTACAACTTATCATCCAGAATCAGATGGACAAACAGAGAGGGTGAATCAAGTGATTGAGGATATGTTGAAGATGTATGTGATGAATAAACCATCAAAATGGGAAGACTACCTACACTTGGTATATTTTTCTTATAACAATGGGTACCAAGCATCTCTAAAAATGATCCCATTTAAGGCACTTTATGGCAAAAAGTGCAACCTACACTTGGTAGATTTTTCTTATAACAATGGGTACCAAGCATCTCTAAAAATGATCCCATTTGAGGCACTTTATGGAATAAAGTGAAACACACCGGTAAGTTGGAATAACCCAGCAGATAGAGCAGTGGTTGCGCCAGATTTACTCAGGGAATTGGAAGAGCAAATGATAAAAATAAAGCAAAATTTAAAGGTTGTACAAGACAAGAAGAAAATCTATGTTGATAAAGGCAGAACTCACAGGGAATTTAAAGTTGGGTACCATGTATTCCTGAAAGTGAAGGCCAACAGAAGTTCCCTGAAGTTGGGAAATTGTTCAAAGTTTGCAACTCGCTATTGTGGACCGTTTGAAATCCTAGAGAGGATTGGTCCAGTAGCTTATATTATTGCATTGTCTGCATCTATGTCTGTTGATAATGTATTTCGTGTATCATTACTCAAGAAATATATACCTAATGTTAATCATGTTACTGATTGGAAAGTGATTCAGGTGGAGCAAGAAGGGGCTTTTCAAGTGCATCCAGTACGCATTCTGGACCGGAAAATCAAACAGCTCTGGAATCGAGCCATAGGGCTTGTAAAGGTACGGTCCTGAGGACGCTACTTAGAAGCATGAGGATGCAATGCAGGCAAAATACCCACATATTTTTGAGGATTTTTGAAATTTTGTTGTATATGGGTACATGATGCATTGAGCACAGTGCATAAATAAGGGGAGGGGATTGTAATATCCCTAAGTTGAACCCAATTTTAATGTAAATGAAAATGTACTTAAGATGGTGAGTTATTTGATATCATTTTTTGTATGCACATTTCATGGCATAGTGTGCGCATGTACAACGCAGTAAAATGAGGAAGTTTGCACATTCCAGGATACTGCACGCAACAACGTAAGTGCGCATGTACAACGCAGTAAAATGAGGAAGTTTTCACATTCCAGGATACTGCGCGCAACAACATAAGTGCACATGATTTTGAGGCCAGGTGGCCTTTTGTGTATATGTTGTGTTTTATAGGCTGGTGAGCTAGTTATTATAAGCTAGGATGCTTATATTTTGATTAGGTTGGAGAACCTAGATGTTAAAGTCCAGTGCGCCTATTTTTGTATATGTCTCATAATTAATATAAAATACATCGTTGCACGCAAACCGACCACGATAAAAGAGATGGGGGACTAAACTCCACTAGTTAGGGAAAGGGAGGGGCCTAAAAGTTAAGGAAAAGGGGTAAGTTAGGGAGTTTAAGCCAAAAATGAATATTATATTAATATTTCTTAAATCATAAAGTATGGATAATTATTTTATCGTAAGTTCTAAAGTTGGGGACGAGTAGGTCAAAGTAGCTCCCAACATGACAAGTGTCAAGTTGGGGACATGCATACATATTGTTGGGATTTAGTGTTGGCACAAGGGCAGACACATGGTTCAACACTACAACAGTGCACCAACAAAACCCTAACTACCGGCCCTTTCGGCAACACCTCTGAAGCAGATGAAGTCTCACTCGAGGTAGAGGCAGGGGTGGTTGCAGAACTCAAGTGTCTGCAACCCTAGCAGGGACACAGATCTGTGATTATAATACTTAATACAGCTCTTAGAACCGTCAGTTCCTTAATATGTAATCACTATTCACTTCGCTGATACAACAGAGTTTCGCAGTATTCACACCAATCTACATTATTCAAGCACTTAGCATATACAAATGGATCAGAATGAGCATATCAAGCACTAAGTATGACTATCTAAATCAGATCTAACATTCTCACATATAATAAGCACAAAGCAAGTAGATCTATCCAACTATATCCAAGCACTTAGAAAAAGAAGACATAAACTCATTAAGACAAGCACAAAGCATCGTAACACAGTGTTTATGTGGTTCACCCCTCTCCTGGGGCTACGTCCACCAACTCTTCTTCTTTATATTCATCGGTCAAACGGTTACAAGCACAGAGCCATCAAAACCCTTACTCCGCACAGGACAAAAAATCTGCACAGCTCGCTAGATCCTTCTTCCTTGCGCTGCAGCACAAAGCCTTCTATAGTCTTTCACAGGGACTTACATTCATCTCTGCAAGTCTTACACAAAATGCACAAAGTCTTTGATCACACAGATTCAAATCTTGGCACTTAGCCTACATCACATAGATATATCATCCACTACTTCTCTATATGGCCTAGACATCTATATATACATACAAAATAGGCCTAAACATGGGTAAACACATAGGCCGACATCCTAATCCCGTTACATAATCCCATAAACCCAAAGGACCCAAAAGCAGGTCGAGATCCTGTGATCTCCGCTTTGTCTTGCGCTCCTCCTTCGATAGGCTATCGAAGTCTCAGAATAGGTCAACATGACCAAGAAACTCCCAAAACTTGGTCAAGGGCGAACAGACCCCCAACACTCACCTGTGACTCATCCCGAGTCACTCTGGTCTGATCAATTCTGCCTCAAACGCCTCAAGCTTGACTCGAGTTGTTTTGACTTGCTACTTTGTTGTGGCCTCTTGTTCAGTGAACTCCTAGATCACTCCGTCATTCACTAGCCCTTCTAGGCATTGTTAAGTTGTGACAACGAGTTGTTCTAGCTCTGCTCCTTGGCTCTCAACCTCTATAAACAACAGGCATGCCTCATCTTGCATAGGTTGAAGTTGTTGGGTGACTTCCATCACTTTGCTTTGAAGCATATGGATCTGTTGTTGCATTGTACATTGTTCGTGAGACCTCTTCATTCTGTCTACAGCTGACAGGGTCTTCAGCTGCGCCTGTAGTGTATCTGCGTGTTTCTTTGCTTCGTGGAGCTGCGACTCCAGCCCCTGTAACTTCGGGTTCTCAGTGAGGTTTTCATATGTTTGAGCACTCTGGTTACTCAGTTGCTTGCACTCCAAGGAAAGAGATTTTAATCTGTCAATTGTACTGCAGGCAGTTGCCTCCCTTTGGTCTCGTACATCTTGAGGGGTCTCGGGCACAGTGCGGAGCTCCAATTTGGCTATGCACTGCTGGAGCTGCTGGATTATGTCTTCGAGTTGTGCCACCTGTTCTGGAACTCGTTCTTTGGCCTTTACTTCAATGACTGTCACAGAGTGAAGTGCTTTGTGGACCATCTCCTGTACTTTGAGTTGATCTGTGAGAAACTATTCATTTTCTTTATGAAGCTGGGATTTTTCTTCATTTAACCTCTCTTGCAGAGTAAGATTCTCGCGTTCGGAAGTACTGCGTTGCTCTAGAAGGTCTTCATGTGCTTGCGCCAAATCCTAGGTGGCTTGCGTTGTCTCCTCCTGTGCTCGTCGAAGGTGAGCTTCAACTGTATCAGCGATCCGATGGAGTTGAGCTCGCTCATCTCTTTTTTGGTGTTCCTGTTGATAGAGGCATAGTAGAAACTGCGTGGTTAGACTGTAGTGCTTGCTACACTTCTTGAAGTTCAACCTTGATCCAACTGAACACCTCCTCCTGCTTAGCTTCTTTCTTCTCTACTATCTCTATCGAAGCATCGTTCAGTGTTGCGATGATGAAGTCGAAGTTGTCTAAGGTGAGGGTGGTCTCAAACTTAGTCCTGGTTTCTTTTGTTTTCTTCCTTAAGGAAGGTTTCGGAGGGAAAACCTTCCTTTTCTTCGAGGAGTCCTCCTCGTCTCTAGGTGGTGTGACTTCGCCTTTCTTTGGTTCCACTTATGTGTCATCTATCTTTTCGTCATCACCTCCTTTCTCAGGTGAGATAGAAGAAGTCTTCGCCGAGGTACTGTGGACATCTTGGGCTTCTTCATTTTTCTTGGTCTTGCTTGGTCCAGGTGTATCATGCACTGCTTCTAGACTGTCGATATCAGATAGCTCCATGGGGTCTTCTGGGACGAGGAGGTCTGCTGACCATTCCTTGGTGATTTCCTCTAAATCCTCCTCCATCAACTTGTAGTATGACTGCAGTTGTTGTTTATTCTCATCAGTGCGCGTTGTGATATAGATGAAATGACGGTCCACATTGAATTTCATCAATGGCCTAACCCTGTGGAGTGTGTTCGGGGTTATCTGAGGTTCAGACTAGATAGCGGTCTTCAACTGGTTGTAATAAGTGTGGAAGACGGCATTTGATTTTCACTGCTTGTTCATGTCGCTGGAGTACCACAGCATACTGAACTTCGCGACCAATGGTTCAAAGGGCTCGATGTCCAGGAAGGTCGCACCTTCCGGCATCTCCCAGGCGATGAACGTTATTAATATGAGAAGTCAACTGAAGTGGAACTCATATACTTGGTCTTGTGCTTCCCTGTAGTCTAGTTCTAACTGGTTCACCAAGTACTTCGCCTAATTCATGTGTAGGCCCTCCACGCACTTCCCTGCAAGGTCTACTACAAATCTGATTACTTGGGTGGGTCGATTCTTGCGAACTAATTTTCCTGCAATCAGTTGACAGGCCAGGCGCACTGCGTCGCTCTGGATAGAGGCTACCTTGAAGCCTCATGTGCCCTTCTCTACTTCTCCATAAGTATCATTTATCCTCTGAGCGAGAGTGTGATCCGCAGTCTTTCTGGGGTAGAAATCTTGTGGGTCGAGGCCTTACATACTTAGCCCTATGATCCGATTGATCAATGTCGGATCCACTATGATGCAACGGTTCAACCACAAATTGTTACAAAAATAGGACCGTGGAGCAATAAAATAAAACAAATGCGGAAACAAAACACAGAAGATACACAATACAATAGAGACACAGATTTACATGGTTCACCAAGTGTGGGCTACGTCCACTAGAGAAATTGTCAGGTCCTTCATTTATTATTATCCAGCATATGAAGGGATACAACCTACAGCAAACCCGCTATAACTTCCTCTTCTTTCTCTCACAGTCTCCTATCTTAGAATACAATATTCGCCATCAATCATAGCTGCAATACATTTCCCTCGTAAAAGAGGGTTGCCTTCTAAGGAAAAAAACCCTAACATAATCTCTATCGTTAGATCTGTGACCTTATAATGAACGGCTCAGATTTACAATAAAATTACAATATACATTTACAAAGAAATTTTTCCTTCGAGGGCTTCGCCCCCGAACCCCCTCTTTCCCCCAGACCCCCTAGCCAAGGGGATAGCCCCCCCGGACCCCGCAGAGGGGGTACCCCACTCTCTGCACTCCCCCGCGTGGAAGAGTGTACATACTTCTAGGGTGTAAATACTTCATGGGGCATAAACACGGCTGAAAGTAAAAGACTTCTGAATCAGGAAGATAATCAGGGTCCACAACCAACAATCTCCCACTTGGAGACTGATCTCAACAACTCCACCACTGTTGTATATGTTGGACTCTGAACCTTCTTGGACCTGGCAAATTTCTCATCTTCATCTTCATTCTTGAATACCAATTGAAACTGAGAAAGAACTCAGTTTCTCCCTGGTTACTCCCTTTGTTAACATGTCTACAGGATTCTGGCTAGTGTATATCTTTTCCAACTTCAAATGTCCATCTTCCAAGGCGGATCGTATGAAGTGGTACCTCAACTGTATATGCTTAGTTTTCGAATGGAAGGCTAAGTTCTTTGCAAGATGAATGGCACTCTCACTGTCACAGTGCAACCTGTTATTCTCTTGCTTCTTTCTCAATTTCTCCATAAACCTCTGTAACCAAATCATCTCTTTACTAGCCTATGTAGTAGCAACATACTATGCCTCTATTGTTAAAAGTGCAACAACCTTTTGCAGTTTTGAAATCCAACTTACTATTGTTCCACCTATAGTAAACACATACTCTATGGTACTACTCCCACTATCTTTATCACCTTCCATATCTGAATCAACATATCCTTGTAGAACAGTTTTTGAACCTCCAAAACATAATACATGATTAGCAGTACCTCTCAAGTATTTGAGAATCCACTTTACTGCCTCCCAATGTTCTTTACCTAGATTGTTCATATATCTNNTCACAACTCCCACTGCATGTGCAATATCTGGTCTTGTGCAAACCATTGCATACATCAAGCTGCCAACTGCTGATGAATATGGGACCCTGGACATGTATTATATCTCCTCCTGTGTCTTGGAACACATTTCCTTAGTTAATTTGAAATGGTTGGCCAAAGATATACTAACTGGTTTTGCATTCTTCATTCTAAACTTCTCCAACACCTTCTCTGTGTACTCACCCTGAGACAATGTTAGTTTGTGATTTTTCCTGTCTCTTGTTATTTTCATACCAAGGATTTTCTTTGCAGCACCCAAATCCTTCATCGCAAATGAATTGGCTAATTTCTTCTTGAGCACATTTATATCCT
>JZKD02S2084156.1:267541-283275 GCA_000966675.3 Picea glauca
CAACAATTTTGCATGGTGCATCGTCACCCAAATGAACCTGTCCAAAATCACCTTGAACATAATCTAGAAAATATTTCCTATGGGGTGTGGCATTAAATGAAGCCCCTGAATCTACTACCCAAGACTCATAAATATTATCTACATAAAGAATCAAAACATCTTGTAACACATCACCTATTACATTTGCTTCATGATTTCTCTCTCGTTGTCCATCTCTTTGTTTCTTTGGAGCTCTGCAGTCTTTCTTCAGATGTTCTTTCTTCCCACAATTCCAGCACTATATCTTTCCAAGTCTAGATTTGGATCTACCCTTCCTAGAATTCCCACAGTTCCCGAAACCCTTTTCTCTGTCCTTTTGTCTTCCCCTGTTCTCCATGTTCAATGCATTTCCTGATGTCTCACCTGTGTTTTTCCGTCACATTTCCTCACTAAGGATAACACCAACAACATCATCAAATTTTAAAGTATTTGAACCAGAGACAGAGTTACTTACAGCCATGACCAAGCTGTTCCAGCTTTCTGGCAATGAGCACAAGATTATAAGAGCCCTGACCTCATCATCAAATTCCACTTTTACAGAACTTAGTTGATTAGTAACCGTATAAAAATCATTTAAATGATCTGCAACAGACCCACCTTCCGACATCTTCATATTAAATAATCTCTTCATTAGAAATACGTTATTGGATGCCTAGGATTTTTCATACAATTTGGCCAATGCATCCATCAAACCCTTCGTTGTCTTTTCTTTGGAAATATTGAAAGCCACCGATGATGTCAGGCTCAGTCGTATCGTTCCTAGAGCCTTTCTATCAAGAATCTCCCATTCTTCGTCCTTCGTAGCCGTCGACTTCTTTGTTATTCCACCCAATGGTAGGAATAGATTCTTCTGATATAAATAGTCTTCCATCTGCATCTTCCATAACTGGTAGTTTTTCCGTTAAATTTCTCGACCCTAAATTTTCCATCTTCCAACATTGCTCCCACTCGAACCAGGAACCCTCTTTTCCTGCGAGTTACCTTTCACTCTGATACCAGTTGTTAGACAAACAGTACCGTGGAGCAATAAAATAAAACAAATGTGGAAACAAAACACAAAAGATACACAATACAATAGAGACACATATTTACGTGGTTCACCCAGTGTGAGCTACGTCCACCAAAGAAATTGTCAGATCCTTCCTTTATTATTATCCAGCATATGAAGGGATACAACCTATAGCAAACCCGTTGTAACTTCCTCTTCTTTCTCTCACAGTCTCCTATCTCAGAATACAATATTCATCATCAATCATAGCCGCAATACATTTCCCTCATAAAAGAGGGTTGTCTTCTAGGGAAAAAAAACCCTAACATAATCTCTATCGTTAGATCTACGACCTTATAATGAACGGTCCAGATTTACAATGAAATTACAATATACATTTATAAGGCAATTTTTCCTTCGGGGGCTTCACCCCCGAACCCCCGCTGGGGGCCCTCTTTCCCCGAGCCGGGGGGATAGCCCCCCTGGACCCCGCAGAGGGGGTGCCCCCCCCTCTGCACTCCCCCACGTGGAACAATGTACATACTTCTAGGGTGTAAATACTTCATGGGGTATAAACACGGCTAAAAGTAAAAGACCTCTGAATCAGGAAGATAATCAGGCTCCACAACCAACACAAATAACCTCCATGATAGCAAGACAGCAGTAATTTGACGCATGCGTTCACCTCCTGGTGTCACCCGAAGTGCGGAATCTTCATAACATTTAGTAGGGTGGACTGCGCGAGGTTCTGAGTCCATGATTGAAGGGTAATCTTTGAGTTCTTTCCTTTGGTTCTCGTCAGATACTTATGCGGGGTGAGCATGTTGTAAACCTTCCTGTCGTCGAGGTTGAAGTCATTAAACTTCAACGCTACGAGCTTATTCTAATCAGCACAAACTGCGCGCACTTCTTTTGGAAGGTACGCAGTGACCAACGTGTATTCAAAGTCTTTGGGCACACTGTCTCGGTTTATTGCACCTCTCGGAGGTGGTAGATAGGTAGGTAGGATGCTCGGGATCAGTTTAGCGTTCGCTAAGTCATCTTTGTGCTTAGTTCGCCTTTCACGAGACGGTCCAGCTCCGTGGGCAGTGGATGGAGAGGCTGACAATCCTCTCATCGACAATGCTTGTATACCTATAGACACTCCTCTCTCCGACATGACTCTCTCTGTCATCAAGTCGAGGAGAACTTTTGTCACTGATTCTTCAACTGCGGTGAGTTTGTCGGACATACGCACTCGGGATTAATATTATCAGTCACGATGGACTTAGACATTGCACTGGAATAATAGCAAGGGTGCAATGATAACTGTATGTAATTCATTTAGTATGTGGTCTTCAAATTCTCAGTTAGCAAAATTGTTCTCCGTGCATGGCGCAAAGGGATAAGTAGGCAACTTGGCAACGGTTCATTTTCAGTGGTTATGAGTCCCTATTAACTCTTGTTCGATCCGTTATGGCATGGTCCAACGGTCTGATGATGAACCTTTATTGTTTTTTTGTCCGTTAGAGGTGGAAGTTGAACAAATATATCGGCCCCAACAGCTATATTACTTCGCCATGGCGAAGTGCCATGTGTCACTGTTCTGATATCCCAGCAAAAGCTCCAATTCTGCAAATTTTCTTTCTGCGAAGCTCCCTCTAGAATATTATGTAACTTAGCCCTCTTCTTACTTAACTTTTTGGCCTTCTTTCCAGTGAGCCTCGTCTCGGTAGTCTCTTTTCCATTTCGATGCTTATCATCTTTTAACACAGTCACTGTGCATTGTTGAGATTCTTTCCTAGGATTCAGGGGTAATACCTTTTATTTATCTAGAGTAAGTACTTCAGTCTTTTGTGGGTCTCCTAATATTCTTCCAGCTTCGACATCAATGTTTCTAGTGACAACTAGCTTCGATCTGTTCTCCTGTTCTTCAATCAATTGTGCAATCCTTCTAGCCATGAAATCTTTTAAGTCTTGTTTCTTCTGCTCCAAGGCTTTTTCTTCTTTCTTTCATCTGGCTTGAGCTCTATCAATCCAAGGTTTTCCTATTATCATGGTAAACGGGGCGATGTCTTCAATAAACTTAATAATCTCAAAATCTTCCTCTGTCGAAGTTCCATTAACATTCATAAGTATTTGAGCAAATCTCCCACATAAGTTTACCAGCTTTCCTCTGAATAACCCTATTCCTCCTAGTGAAGGGATCATAGCAGGCTTTCCTATAGCTTCCCAAGTTCTTTTTGTCATGATATTCACTTGTGTTTCATCATCTAGAACACAATCAATGTCGAAGTCCCATATTCTTTCTTCAATGCATTCTATGTCTTTCAAAATCTCTGATAGTCTAACATGTCGATGGTCATCTAAGGTGTCTTTCATCTGTAATAATACCTTCTCTGATTCTTTCTGGGATTCTGCTATAGTCTCAGTTTCTAGATCTGCCTTACAGTTCTCCTAGTTCATAGTCGTTCTTTCAAGCTTAGCGATCATTCTAGGGCAATCCAGCACTTCATGGTCCATAGCCTTACAGCAAAGACAACTAGGTCTTCTTCCAGGGCATTCCTTAGCCAGATATCCTGGTCTTCTACAACTATAACAGAGGGTTAATCATCTATTTATTTTAAATGATCCTCAGCCTCTTCTATACTGCGCACTAGGATCGTATGAGCTAACCTACAACAAATTCTTTCTAGGATCATACATCCATTTGTTAGTCCAAACATTTTTTCTATGCATAGGTATAACATATCTTTCATGATTCTTATCAGATCTATTCATATCAAACCTTCTTTTATCTATTAATGCCCTAATTTTTAAGCTAGGACAGATTCTATCAATCATACCTAGATCCATACTCTATAAACAAAAATTTCTACTTATCTTACTTTTATAGAGCACAAAGATTTCAGATCTAAAATTTTTTAACTATTCGTACCTTTATCAGAGCACAGAGATTACAGATCTTACCTCTTTTATTCTTACCCTTCTTAGAGTGCCAAGCATTCAGATCTCGCCTCTTTCCCTCAGATCTGATCTTCTTTCTTTAGATCGAGTTTCTTTCTTTTAGATTTGACCTTCTTTCTTTAGCACAGAGTTTTATAAGTCAAATAGAATATTGCGCACTAGGGCACAGATCTACGCACAGAGCTTTCATAGTTTCAGGATGGATCTTTGCACAAAGCTTCCTCTTTCTCAGTTCCCAACAATCACAATTTCAGGTCCCGGCAACGGAACCATTTGTTGGCACAGGGGCAGACCCAGGGTTCAACGCTACAACAACGCACCAACAAACCCCTAAATACTGGCCCTTTCGGCAACACCTGCGAAGCAGATGAAGTCTCACCCGAGATAGAGGCAGGAGTGGTTGCAGGACTCAAGTGTCTACAACCTTAGCTGGGACACAGATATGTGATTATAATACTTAATACAGCTCTTAGCACTGTCAGTTCCTTAATATGTAATCACTATTCACTTCGCTGATACAACAGAGCTTCACAGTATTCACACCAATTTACAGTGTTCAAGCACTTAGCATATACAAATGGATCAGAATGAGCATATCAAGCACTAAGCATGACTATCTAGATCAAATCTAACACTCTCACATATGATAAACACAAAGCAAGTAGATCTATCCAACTATATCCAAGCACTTAGCAAAAGAAGACATAAACTCATTAAGACAAGCACAAAGCATCATAACTCAGTGTTTACGTGGTTCACCCCTCTCCTGTGGCTACGTCCACCAACTCTTCTTCTTTATATTCGTCGGTCAATCGATTACAAGCACAAAGCCATCAAAACCCTTACTCCGCACAGGACAGAGGATCTGTGCAACTCGCTAAATCCGTCTTCCTTGCACTACAGCACAAAGCCTTCTATAGTCTCTCACAGAGACAGCCTTCTATAGTCTCTCACAGAGACTTGCATTTAGCTCTGCAAGTCTTACACAAAATGCACAAAGCCTTTGATCACACAGATTCAACTCTTGGCACTTAGCCTACATCACATAGATATATCATCCACTACTTCTCTATATGGCCTAGACATCTATATATACATACAAAATAGGCCTAAACATGGGTAAACCCATGGGCCGACATCCCAATCTCGTTACATAATCCCAAAAACCCAAAAAGAACCCAAAAGTAGGCCGAGATCCCGTGATCTCCGCTTCATCTTGCGCTCCTCCTTCAACAGGCTATCAAAGTCCCAAAATAGGTCAACATGACCAAGAAACTCCCAAAACTTGGTCAAGGGCCAACACTTAGTTCATTTTCTCATATTTTCCATGATTATTCCCATCATTCCTTCGAGCATTCAGTCATCCAGTCAATCATCCATGAGCATGCACACACCCATTGAGCTATCCTTCGTATCTTCATGATTGTACCTGAACCTGTATCCATAGCCATTTTGTGTTGGTGTATCTGGTTAGCTTAGGAGTTGGACTGAAGAGGCGGGTTGTCAGGCCCATGGGATATTGAAGAGGGGGGTTGTCAAGCCCGTGAGCAATTCCCTGGGTGAGAGAATTGCTGGAAATTGATTTCATGAATGTGCTAAACTGCAACTACAGTGCTCTGAGACTTCCTGTTCGGCCTGTTGTTGAAACTTGGAAAGAAAGTGGGGCAGTCGAAGGACTGTTGAGCAGAAAGGGGCACACTTCCTGGGTGGGACAAGCATGTGGGGAAAGAGGGACTGTAGTGTTAATATTATGGTAGCTTCGGGAGGTATGAACCTCTAATGTGACTTATGACGAGACTAGAATCCTTCAGAAGGAAACAAAGAATTGAAGGAAACCCTAGATAAGTTGCCAACTGGACAAATACATTTAATATGAATTTATTGATATCCAGAAGGAGAAGTCGGCCCCAGTTAAACTGCCCAGATTACTATAAATACAGGACGCCAGTTTTCATTATTCATCATCTCAGCAGTTGCAGTGAGAGCTAAATCTGCGCAGGCAGTTGTAGGCAGCAGCAGTTTGGTGCGCAAGTTTCTGGGAAAGTTGGAAAGTGGTGCACTAGCTTCTGGGTGGGATCATCTGTTCAACCTAGTTTCTATTTCTTGCTTGGTGCATTAGCCTCTCTTGACTATTGGATTGCTACCAGGATTCTCTTTTCAGTCAAGGTCAAGGTGCTCAGAGGATGGCTTCGACCAGTGGTTGGGTGACGAGGGTATCGTCAATGGTAAAACGAGCACAATCTTCTATATTCTAACATGTAGGTTGTTAGTTTGAGTTGGCACCTGAGACGAAGTCTTTTCTGTTGTCTATGAGCCTTTAGTCTGGTTAAGAATATCTTTACCCGGGTGGAATTTAGTCCCAGCACGGGGGTGACTCACTGTTGAGAGTGATGAACAGTGTGATCTAAGGCTGAGAGGTTCGTGGAAGGTTTGCACGTAGTTGGTGACATTCTTACCAAGATAAATGTCAATTGTGTAATAAATTTACATGTTGCATTGTTATTTACGTGCTTATTTTTATGGGTTATCATATGTGCGATAATAACTGTGTTTATTTTTATGGGTATTTCCTGTATATGTTGCATGTATATGTTACTCTTATTTCAGTGTGAATCCACGTATTTACAGATGTATTTGCATGTTTACGTTTTATATATAATGTTTCCGCAAGAGTTCTGTGTGTATATATTTTAATTGCATGCAGTTCAAAAAATTTATGTGGCATAGCTCAGTTGGATACTAGGTATGTTACAGTATGTTCCATAGAGAGAACGTAAGAGCTCTCTGGTGTAGCGTGGCCCAGCATGGATGATCGGGGACGTTACAATATGATATTCTCACAAGATTCTAGATTTAGATGAGTTATTCAAAGCAATGAAACCTATAGATATAGATCAGCAATTCAAGATTTGGCAAAAGAAAATACCGTAAGATTAGATGGTCTACATAGTGAATTTTATAAAAAGCTTTGGCCAAATCTAGAAAATGATTTCTTATACATATGTTAAAAAGACTTTTGAAATCTTGACAATAATAATGGAAGAAGTGATGATGGGTTGATAAATCTAATCCCTAATTGATTGAAGATATATCAATTAGGAAGATGGGAGCCAATAAACCTACTCAATGTTTGTAGGGCATTAGAAAAAGTGTCCACAAACAAGATAGATCCCATGGATGTCTCCAATAAGGCATTAGGCATTATCAAAAGTGTTGGCAAACGACGTTAGATTTCATAGGTGTTGGCAAACGACGTCAGATTTCATAGGTGTTGGCAAACGACGTCAGGGTTCATAGATGTGTCACTTAAGGCACTTGCACAAGTGTTGGCAAACAAGATCGGGCCCATAGATTCCATAACTTCCAAGAATAAGAAAAGAACAAGTTTCATTTTACTAAGAAGATGTCTATCTGGAACAATTTCATTATAAATTGGTAAAGCACAAAATGAGCAACAAAGGCACTTCTAAAAATTGGTTGTGATTTTGCTTACCACATTTCTAAAAATTGGTTGTGATTATGCTTACCACACTTCTAAAAATTGGTTTTGAGTACAATTACACTTCTAAAAATTAGTTTTGACAGAAGAAACTAAGATTTCATTCTACATATGTTCACTTATAACCAGGATTGTAGCACAAATACAGGGACAAAAAATGGGAGGAAACTCTTATTGCCCTCTGAAGGTAGCACAAGTACAGGGACAAAAAATGAGACGGAACTCTACAGTTTCTAGAAAGCCACAAGCAAATTTAGCCAGGAAAAAAAAATAGTAATGACTATCACTAAAAGAATCGCTGAACTAATCACACCCCATTGCAATGTTTTCCAATCCAATCAAATCATCAAATATTTGCGTATTCCCTTCAATATTCATTACCTCTCAAAGAATGGCCCGAAAAACTCACGATGGAAGATTCTCCAACCAAATCAGATCATCAAATATTAGGGTATTCCCTTTAATAGTAATACCCCGCCACTTAACATTGGAGGTGGGTGCTACATATAACTAGACTTCAAAAGTGAAGTCAAAGGGATTCTACTCTAGTAGAAAAGTTTATGATCGAGATAGAATTCTTGCAGCGGGAGGTGTTTACTTATCTTGCCTCCTCTCTTTAACATTAAGCTATAAGAAACAGTGTTACAAGACTCAGCACCCCAAAACACTCAATGGGGCAAAAGAGTAAAGACTTCAACTTAGACTCGAGAGAAACTAAACTAATACAAAACCCGAATCATAGGGCCAGCGAGTATTTTGATGGGCCCACGAGTCAAACTCCTTGACCTATCAAAAACTCAAGTGCTTGCCAGCGACCCACACATACTCGTGAGTCAAACTCACCCCTCCATTGACTTGGACCATTTCAATGGGCAACTCAAGTTTGATTCATAAGTCAGGGGCAACCCAGGTGGGTCTGGGAAGCTAAAATTCATTCTCTACTTTCTGTGGGAGAAGTAAGGGAGTTGCATGGAATATATGCACCCTGGCTATAGAGATAAAGGAGCCCTGAAAAAGATTCCAAGTTTGAGGTGATCTTTGGAATCAAAACACTCCAGCTGGTTTGAATTGGGGGCCAAATATTTGAATCCATCACCTCACAATTGCATATAAATATGCTTTCCTATAGCTATGCGAAATCTTTGCAGCGTCAAAGCTATTTAAATCATAATTGGAGGACCATCTTGAAAGATTGCAGATGACGTTACAATAATCTATCTTTTCCATTATGATATATAAAGAAACTTGATGGAAAAAATAGAGCTTGCAGAAGCATCTAAGATGGGCTTATTAGAAGATAAATGGATCAAAAGATGCCAAACTCCGTGGAAAATCAAAGGGTCTTTCAAATCTCTTGTGCTATGAAGGATGACAATGGATCAAAGTTTGACAACTATAGCACGGTTGCATAGGTCAAGTTTGATTGATGGGTTTTAACTTGTGAATCATTTACCGCAAAATGAAAATATGAAGCATGCATTTTGGAGTTCAAAGTAGCTCGAAATTTCTGGGATTGAATTGCTGTAGAATTTCATTTTTTAGGGCTGTTGAGATCTAATGGTACAGTAATTGGAGGCCATTGGAACGCAGAGATCATGGTAGAGAAATTTGGAACACAATCAAAATTGAAAGGTGTTTCCTTCCTATAGGAAAATGGATACATAGCGAAGGTGTTTATATATATAATAATAATAATAATAATCTATTTTTAAGGTCACGGCCAAGCCAGCACACCAAATTGGTGTATGAGACCCCTTTGTTTGTGGGACAAGGGACCCCCCTCCGCCCAGCAATTTGACTGGTAAAGTCTACGAAGGTATACATACCCTACCCCCCTCTGGTGTTTATATATATATACACCTTGTATTAGCACCAAACTCTACATCGTCAATATCTCAACAATATATATAGAGAGAGAGAGAGAAAATACATATATTGTTGAGATATTGACAATGTAGAGTTTGGTGGTAACACAGACATGCTGGCCCTCCTCATGTATTTAAGGCAGGAGTTAATGTCAAACCTTAGCAGGTTTTTGTACATCTTAAGGCAATCTTGTGTTTGCTATTGTAATTTAATGCAGATTTATAAAAAACGTGTTGTTTCATACATTATTAAGCCTTTGTATAAAACATCTCACAAATGCCACTGTTTCCTTTTTGAAGCATTGACCAAACCTTGGTTGGGGTCACTTCACTCTTTTCTTGCGAATGCTCCATAGAGGCATTAAAAAGGGCATAATAATTTAGGTATAGTTAAAGCCACAGCGAATACTTCTATAGAACCTGTAAAGGTATTAAAGCATACTCACAATACCATGCAGGATATGCAACAATGCTTTGTGATAAAATAATGAAACATGATTTGGTTACTCTCAATTAGAAATTTAAGACACTTACAAATTTATTTCATTTTGAAATTGTTTAATGGCTTCTGGATTGAAAGCATCCATCTGATAGGAACAAAATTGGTGTTGCACATAAACTCTCCTTGAGTGATATAGAATCTAGATCTGCCAACCATATATGTGAAACCTCAAATAGCCCATGAAGTTTGATTGGGGCCTTTTTCTCAAAAGTCCACCAATAGCAAAGGTTATGATAGTCATGTGCTTCAGTAGCACTCCCTCAAACACACAGGTTATATTCACATAATGTAATGGCAACAAAGAAGATTATTTGCATGATGAAATGGCAGCAAATGACAGTCATAAACTTATAAAGTTTCATTTAGTGTCATTGACCATTTCCAATTCTCCCTATGATCAGTCCAACCAAATCACATTCCAGTTGATATGCAGGTAATCTAGTTTTCATTTCGCCTGTGTGCAGCCGCTACTGTGCGCACATTTGCAACACTTGCTGCTGCAAGACCCTGAGTTCTGGTGATGTCAACAAAATGGCCTAGGACATCGTGAAACTGCTCCAAAGCAGATACAGGGACAATAATAGCTGAACGGTCAGGACCCATCACCTGCAGAATAGATTGATATAGTTAAAAATAAAGAGGTATGACTTCAAGAAATAAGCACCTAAGCCAAAAGATCTAACATTATGGTATGAACCAGATTAGGTATGCACCACATTACACATGCTTACATCCAGAATCTGCTATAATATTATGTTCACAATATTTGACACAGATTTGCATATATTAGGTTTCAATTTAAAAAAGGACTTCATTGCATGCTATTTTTAAGAGGTGTCCACATAACGACAGAAAGGTACAGTCTACAAATAAATTGACACGTTAAATCCAGCTTTAAAAGACCTTTCATTGCTGCTAGTTTCAAGAGGTATCAGCATAACAAAACAAGGGTACACAATTCCAGTATAGCCTACAAATGAATCAGGCTAGTCAACCAATTTTACACTTGCACTACATTAGAGTGCGCAAAAACAACAGAACTAATGTTCAATACTTTAAATTTTCGATTCAAGGAAAATTGTTGCCTCATTTTGTTACAAATAGTTTTATCAATGATGTTTCTGGCAGAAGATCACAATGTGTTTCTTATTAGGTGCTTGTATGCTTTAGTCACAAAATTGAAAAAAATCTTAACGGTGTAACTAGAATGGAAGTCTATGTTTCTGGATAGCTCCAGGTTTCTGTTTTTAGGGGATCAAAATTTTAAACAAAACTAGAGCTGACATATTTTAGAGAACAAAATTGATATTTAAGGGGATCAAAAGTTAAAAACAAACAAGAGAAAACACTTTTTAAGAGGACAAAATTGACAGTACATGTGATCACGAAACAGAAAAACAATTGATACTATGTTGTCATGCACACTGCAAACTCTACAAGTCTGTCTCTAATATATATCATCATTCTGTAATCTATTTTCCCTCAATTGAGAAATCAAAAACTACTCAACAGGTTTTGATCAGACCTCAGAAATTCTTAGAAATTGGCCCCTGTTGTTACATCCAAGATCAAAGAAGAACCGTTTTTGATCAGCTCGAATCACTTTTGAAACCACTGTTTCGCCCGTATCTTCAGCTGGAGTTAAACCCATGGCTCTGTCACCTGCTGTGTCAGCCTCAAATGCTGCTTCTCCACTTCCACCTGATAGGAAACCAGCCCCAACTTCATCTGAAAGCCCTCCCAAATGTTCAGATGGGCCAGAAGCTTGCTGTTTCAGCAGAAATAGAACTCACTTACAGATATTCTAGGTAAAACAATCAAAGAACAAAGAACAGAAGTCCAGCCATATCTGAAAAAACCAAATTAGAGGATTACTTGGGAAGCTTCATTTATCTCTCCTAAAATATTTCTAAATGCTGCCCAACCATCTTTTCTTGTGTTGCCTACAGGTACAATGATTGTGCTGCGACTGTAGGTTGTGGATGCTTCAGAGATCTGCAGAGAATTTTCTACAAGACATTAATAATGCATTCAAAATGTGTTTTACAGAAATTGTGTCGATCTTCTAGTAATCTTGCCTTGAATTATATTAACATTTAACAATTTTGCATGTGGAAATTATATTTCAATCTATTCAACCTTATTTAAGGTAATTTATTTGCAGATACAGGTCTGTATGAAATGGCCCTATATTAGCAGGAACGGAAGTAGGGGCGGACCAAGAAACGAGGGGTCTAAGGTTTTGGGGATTTAATAAACATTTTAGGGTTTGGGCCCTAGGCTATAGGGTCTCAGGTTACCCGAGGGCCCAAGGTACAATACATATGCAAGAATAATTAAATTTAAAATTTTTAACTATCATCATACAAAAATATTATTATAAATCATTTAAACTTTACGAAGATCTGTCGTAGTCATAAGTGAAAGTTGAAATAATTGAAGTTTGTGACAATTTTGACAGAATCATTCATCTATTATGCAAAACATTTTCAAGTTTGCACAATTTTCTCAAGGATCATCCACCTACAGGTCCAAAATGGCACACAAATTTTGGGCCTTCAGAAACTGCACAGCCCCACAAAACGGCCATTTCCATTTTGGTCCATTTCTGGGCCATTTCTCCCATACACTAGACAGGACTACCATTGAACTGGTAACATAGAAATGGTTCTTATAGATTAAAAATCTCAATACAGCCTATGGAAAGTTGGTTCATTGATGAGGTCGATGGAGTGTTATTTCTCCCATACACTGGACAGGACCATCATTGAACTGGTAACATAGAAATGATTCTTATAGATTAAAAATCTCAATACAGCCTATGGAAAGTTGGTTCATTGATGAGGTTGATGGAGTGTTATTTCCCCCATACACTGGACAGGACCACCATTGAACTGGTAACATAGAAATGGTTCTTATAGATTAAAAATCTCAATACAGCCTATGGAAAGTTGGTTCATTGATGAGGTTGATGGCCACCAGGGTTCCAGTCTTTCTGTGGTTTACCCAACCCTCAAAAAGATGAGGCCAAGTGCAAGCCCAAGGTGATTTTGACAAAATAGCTATCGCTCAGACCTGGTATCACGGCCGAGGAAAATCCTCTCTTTGTAGTGCAGCTCCTTGGAGCATGTTTCTTGAAGCACTTCTGAGAGAAATGAAAATATTTCTCAATGTGAACAGTGCAGCAGACACATCGATTTCAGGCTCGGCATACTTGTGTAATCGGTGAAATGTCGAATGATATGCATAGAGCTGCCATCAATCCAAAAGCTATATGCAAGCCATGAACACATGTAAAAAGGCACTGCTTCCGTTCTCAGAATTTACCAAAGACATCAACTCAACAGATAAATTCATCAGAATGGAGAACAGTACCGTCCTATAGCCTGGGCTAATAAGGTCCGTCCAGTTAACCCTTTTAAAAGAGAAGGATCGGTACTGAAAGGCCAATAGTTCGAAAGCAAGGTCCTGAAAGGTGTTGTTTTTTATTATTGTGCATACCATGGCTGTCATAGGCTTCATGGGCAAGATTAGTAAGGTCTCCATCGACTTAACTTCAATTCTTTGCGCCTAAAACAAGAAGCAACTAAAAGAAACATGTCATACCTTCAGGAACCGACCCCTCTTATTCACCCCAACATCGAAATAAAATACCTGCAACCATAACACCCTCAAACTTAAAACCCACACAAAACCCTTCATTCTAAAAGCGTTTGACCAAAAATAAAAATATTAACCCAAAAACCTCTGATTCCAACAGGGTTATGCTAAAATCAAAACCTCAAAAGCCATTTAAAAGGGATTCGAACCTTGGCATCCAGCTGCAATTCCTTGCTCAAAACTTCCTCGTCATCTCCATCGACATAATAATTAAAGAAATCGAGGAACCATGCGACTCCACCAATGGGCACAATTATTGTAGACCGTGAGCCGGAGGTCTTCTCAGATATTTTGAGGTATTGCCCACGTGGGTTTTCCTTGAGATCGAAATAAAACAATTTCTGCTCCACTTGAAGGGTTTTGCTCAGAAGCTCTGCATCGTTATTCGCAGAGAAACCTTCCATTGCTTAATAAGAATCCCAATCCAATTCCATTCAACTGCATACCATCATTTGAAATCGATTCACAATTTAAGAGAAAAAGTAATTGAGTCCAGCAATTTTTATGGTCCGTTGAATTATATGCATCATACAGTATTCCATTGCCATTGAGCGGTTTCTTATTAGCTCCTTTGTTTTCGCTCAAGTCCATTACTTTTCATCTTTTACAGAAGGGTATATTACCTGAAAAAAAAATTGTCTTCTTTGAACTTTTCAACGCAAGAGGAAATTTATTGTTAGGTAACGATTTGCTATAAATGTTTATTTTGAAATTTCTTTGAAATAATTCTACCTATATTTATGCTCAAGTATAAATGCTTGTTTTCAAATTTTATTTGAAACAGTTCTACTTATATTTATGTTAAGTCTTTCGAGTGCCAATGTTTTTCTCTTTAAATGGGAAGATTAATCGGAAATGAGTGGCTCATCACCTAATGGAAACTGCTCTACTTGAAATGATTTACTCGTAGTTTATATTATAAGGTGGTAAATTTACATTTTTTTCTTGAATTGTTAACATGTTTCATTATGTTGGAGAAAGACACATTTATATATATATAACCTATTTAATAGTAAAAAGAAAAGAATAATGATAATAATAATAAATATAAATTAATTTAAAACATATTTATTAATAAATTAGTATAAAATTATATTTCTTTTATATTTGTTAAGTTTCAAAAAGGTTAAAATATCTTGAAGTGTACAGTATGGTTGGTTTGAGTTTTTATGATGGTTAAAGAAGTATAAAAAATATTGCATTAATATTGGAAGTGGGAATCTCAATCCTTGTTCTTGAAGAAGTGGGATATAGAGTTCGATGTTTTGTTGGCTAGTGTCGACATTCTCCCAATATGGATTTGTTTTTCATGATTGTCATTAATTTTGTGGTTTGAAAAAAAATTTAATGCTTTAGGTACTTTTTACGAAGCAGAGTTGTCGTTTCAAGAGACTGGGTATTATGGCATAGCTTGAATCTTGGTAGGGCTAGAGGTGAGCAAAGGTCTAGCAGCGTTAATAGATATTAGAAGGGGATGTGATCTTTTCCATCTCAATCTGAACTATGAGGACATACCTTTTAGATGTGTACATTGCTACTATTATGGGTACCTTGCTGCAAAATGTAGTTATCCAAGTATGTGGAAGAACTAGCCTTTGAGGTAACATTTGATAGGTCTAGGGACATTGGAATTGGAAATAGTCCAAACTACGAGTAGGATAGAAGATGCAGGGGTTCAAGACACTAGGAAACTCTTTTAACCTAAATATGATGCAATCAACAACAACAAGGAGAACAAGGCAAATTTAGGTATGACTCATCAATCTCACTCTATGAATAAAAGTGTTTCCTCATAAATAAAAAAAATTGGGACATGGGGAAATGAGATTGGATCCAAAGAACCGAAATCCCTAAGTGATTTTCTACCCAGTTTGTCCACCACCTCTCAAACATGTTCCTAGAATCATAGAGGGTGTGGATGTTGGACAAGCTCCAAAAGCTTCCACTGCAAACCCTAACTTGGATTTTCCTTTAGATGGAAAGGGCGCATGGTACTCCAATCCCTTGGAACTCATGAAGAACAATTTAATACCTAGAAGAAAACGCATGCTTGATTTTCTAGGAAAGACAATGGGGGGATTAGGCTTTTTTGAAGAGAAAATACCCAAATCCAACCAAAGGGTGTTAAGCCCTAATATTGGCTCATTACCCCTTAATTGGGGCATATTAGATTAGTAATGTTATTTTATTTATGTCATCTTTAGGCCATTAGTTGTAATTATACCTCCTAGTCTC
>JZKD02S2084157.1:0-22954 GCA_000966675.3 Picea glauca
TCCATCAAAACAAACATTCACACCTTTGAGTTTTCCATAGTTCCCTGGCCAATATAGTTATATTTACAGACTGGGGGAAACAGGGTGTTACAAGTATATTACAAATATTTGTAATATATTTTGTCACAATCCATCATTGACAAATAACCCTCCATGCTATTTAAATAGAGATCATGGACCAATTGGGTGTTAATCCACAAATCAATGTAGTTTTTAAGATCGAGGAGAATATGATTTGTTGGATCACTCTATGTCGGGAACATATTATGACCATCGGATTACCCAACTACAAATGCATACTAAAGAATTTTTTTTTACCTAATGACACATTAGACAAAGTTGATCTTAAATAACTCCCAAGTGTCTAAATATCCTAACAAAATTGTTGATCATCGATGCAAAGAAAATCCTTGATCACTGATGTAAAAAAAATCATCGATCGTCGATGCAAAGTAAATTGTCAATCATTGATGCAAAGGAAATCGTCGATCACCAATGCAAATAAAATCATCGATCACCGATGAAAATGAAATTGTCAATCACCGATGAAAAGAAAATCATCGATCACCGATGCAAAGAAAATCATCGATCATTGATGCAAAGAAAATTGTCGATTGCAGATGCAAAGAAAACCCTTAACTACCAACATAGAACTTTTCAAATGATTGTCGATAGAAGGTATTCTCTCGAGCGTTGATGAAAAGTTTTTAGAGGTCTCCAAGAAATTAAAGGAGAAGAGAAGAAAGAAGAAAATAAGAGAAAGAGAAGAAGAGAAAGAGGAGAGAAGAGAAGGACAAAACATACAAGTTTACAAAAAAAATGTCTAGAGCCAAAAAATTGTTTTGGTCATAATAGGAGAATTTCAACTTAGATTCATATGAAATTTTAGGGGTATGTCCGTAGTGACAATGAATACAAGAGTTCTAGTGAGGGTCACTGGCTAATTCTTCTTCAAATTTTTGAAAGACACAAAATACTGGTTTTTTAAGATTTTGGTCATGCTCAGTAATCGAGGCCCAGATGAAGGTGAAATTTTTATAGATAGCTCAAAAAGTAGGCATGAAGATACCTAATTGGGCATATGAAAAAAATCAAAAGGGTTTGGAGTGGAGATACTGAAACATGGAAAATCCACTATTCCCAAGCACTTTTGGGTGATTTTCAAAATCTTCAGAGGAGGAAAAGGGACCCTAGATCACCAATCTAGAGAAATTTGTTTAGTTGAAAATTTTCCTACTCATCAATCTGGACAATTTTTTCTTGAGGTATTTTTTTACCAACTTTTCTCCATTTCAGAGATAGCCAATTTTTTACCAATGTAAAAGTGCAAAGTCATCAATTCCAAGTTTGTAAATTCTAACCTTGTACAATATCTAATACAAANATATTATTATGCTACGTGAGGGGTTAGGTCCCTAACATGTCCTCCCCCTTAAAAACAACCTTGTCCTCAAGGCTTGAGATGAGGAAATTTCTACAGAATGGTAGCTGGTTCCCAAGTGGCATCTGCTGAAGTTGTATCTTTCCACTGGACTAACACTTCCTTTATGGTGCACTGACGTAGAGGACGCTCACTCTGGTCCAAAAATGCTTGTGGTTGTATCCAAATGGAGCCTTCTTCGTCCAACTCAGGAAGGTTGGTTTGAATTTGACACTTAGTTCCAATCACATTCTTTAAGTAGAAAACATGAAAAACATGATGGAGCTTAGAATGATTGGGCAAAGCTCATTGATAGGCCACCTGTCCCACATGCTTGAGAACAGTATAAGGACCATAAAATTTGGGTTCCAGTTGCTGACAATGGTCATCCTTGAGGGAATTTTTCTTATAAGGTTGCATTCGAAGAAACACCCGATCTCCTTTTGCAAATTGACGATCAGAGCGACCTTGATCTACTTGTTGCTTCATGCGATTATGGACCATGACTAAATTCTCTTTGAGGGTTCGGAGAATAGCCTCTCGAACTGTAAGTGTTTGGTCAATTGCCTGGATCTTCAAGACAACTGGAAAGTATGAGAGAAATGAAGGTGGATTTTGTCCATATACCGCTTCAAAAGGAGTCATGCAGGTAGCTACATGGTAATAAGTGTTGTACCACCATTGAACTAGTGGTAACCATTGAGCCCACTGATTTTTCCTTTCAGTTTGACCATCAGTCTGGGGATGATAAGTTGTGCTTTGAACAATTCTTGCCAAAAATTGCTGATGAAAGTTGGGTCGCGATCAAAAATAATATAATGAGGCATGCCATGAAGCTTGAAGACCTTATCCATGAAAAGTTGAGCCACAATGGAGGTTGTAAATGGGTGTTGAAGAGAACAAAAATGAACATACTTGGAAAGACAATCAACTACCACTATGCTGAATGATTTATTGCTCGATTTAGGTAAGTCTACAATAAAATCCATAGAGATATCCCGCCAAATAGTAGGTGGAATTGGAAGCAGTTGTAGTGTGCCAGGAGCTTTGACTGTTTGTCCCTTATTGCATTGACAAACATCACATTCTGCCACAAAATTTCCAACTTCCTATTTCATACCATCCTAGAAAAAAGAATGTTTGACCTCGTCATAGGTTTTGGTAAACCCTGAGTGCCCAGCGGTGGGTGCAACGCTTAGAAAATACCGTGGATTTAAGTTTTGACTGCTTAAATACAAACAACCTTTGTATTAAAGCTCATTATTGAGCCAAGATTACCCTGGGGAAATTGGAGATTTTTCCTGCAATTTTTGTATCAGATGCGAACTTTTGGGATCGTGTAGCCATTCCTAGTGAACAACTTGGAGCCAATCTGGTACAATGAAGGAGAGAGAAAAAATGGACCCTTCATCTTCATATTTTCTGGAAAGTGCATCAATAACCACATTGTCTTTTCCTTTCTTGTAAATGATCTCATAATCCTATCCAAAAAGCTTAGTCACCTGGCATAGATACCCAATCTTGAGTGAAGTAAATACCACGACTTTGATCTTTTTCGATAAAATCATCACGCAGTAGATCAACAAACCCTAAAGTGACGTCTCGTTCCCCTTCAAGTTTACCTACTACAGTATCGCCGTGAATATGATCTCCACCGGACATACGCAATGCTTTAGCTAGTACACGGAAGTGCATACCGTGATTTTTTTGTCTGTCAATCACTGCATGCATCGCGCGGTGAATGTGAAGAAGTAGGCCGTTGTCTCGACAATAATGAGCCAAAGAAGTATTTGCGGTAAAACCTCCCATCAGATAGTCATGCATAATGATAGGAACTCCCAATTCTCTTGCAAATACTGGCCTTTTCATCATTTTGTAAAGACATTGTTCTAGAAAATACTTGAGGCTTTGATGACTTGTCTTAATTTGGAAACGTTTCCCCAATAGATAAGGGTGCCAAAGATCCATGACATGCAGAATAGCCAAAATTTCATTTTCATAGATTGATTTGCCCAAATTTTTCTCTGAAAGTTGTTTGCTAGTAAAGGCCAAAGGTCGTCCCTCTTGAATAAGGACTGCTCCAATTCTTCTCCGGGAAGAATCACATTCCAGGACAAAGGTCTTTGTGAAATCAGGGAGGGCCAGGATTGGAGTGGTGAACATGGCCATATTCAAGGTTTGAAAAGCCTAAGAAACTGCTGGAGTCCAAGTTCAAGAATTATTTTTAAGGAGAGCAGTGAGAGGTGCTGTAATCTTTCCATAATTCTTAACAAACTTGCGATAATAACCTGTTAAACCTAGAAATCCATGCAATATTTTGAGAGTCTTTAGGTGAGACCAATCTTGCATAACTTCAATATTTTTAGGATCCACCCTGACACTGGCCTTGCCAATAAGATTACCCAAGTACTCGACCTATGAGGTCCAAAAACACATTTATATTGTTTGAGGAAAAGTTGGTGCTGAGAGAGTAGATGGAGAACTCTATCCACATAAGCAAGATGGGTTGTCTAGGTTTTACTATAGATGAGGCCATCATCAAAGAAAACCAAGACAAAATGATGAAGAAAAGAACGGAATACATGATTCATGAGGCTTTGGAAAGTAGAGGGAGCATTACACAAGCCAAAGGGAATGACCAAAAACTCATAGTGGCCCTCATGAGTTCTAAATGAAGTCTTAGGAATGTCTGCCTCGTTCATATGTATCTGGTGGTAGCCAAAACAAAGATCAAGTTTAGTAAAGACCTAGGTGCCACTGAATTCATCCAAGAGGTCATCAATGACAGGAATGTGAAATGTCTTTAATGGTGAGTTTGTTGAGGGTGCAAAAGTTAGGACACATGCACCAAGGATATTATTTCTGAAGGACCATGACCACATGAGAAGAATAGGGGCTCGTACTAGGGCGGATAACCTCTGCATTGAGAAATTCTTGAACAATTTTCTCAATTTCATTTTTTTGGGAAAATGGATGATGATAGGGACGAATATTGGGAGGAAGGCTTCCAGGGACAAGGGGAATGGGGAATGGAATGATCATGAACACCATGGGAAGGAGCGAGTCCTCGGGGAGTGGAAAAAACCACTTGATGTTTAGAGAGGATGGATTGGAGGTCTTGTGACACATAGGGTGTCTCAGTGGCTTGAAATACATGGATTTCTACAATAATGCCAGAATGACCTTTTTTGAGTATCTTTTCCATGCGATGGGAACTGATGATCTCTGGGGAATTGACGATGATGCCTTGGAAATTATATTGTTGGCCCTCTTGGTTGAATTAATGGTTAATTCCTTAAAATTCATGAGAATGGGACCTAAAGTCCTCAACCATTTTGCACCCAACAAAATATCACAACCGCCCATTTTGATAGCAAACATATGAGATTTCATGTGGTACTGACCAATTTGGAGAAACACATTTTCACAAATCCCTCCACATTTCATGGACCCACCATTGACAATCATGATTTGAAAATTATTGACGACATGGATATAGCTATTAGTTTCTTGGGCAATGCAATGATGAATAAAATTATGGGTGCTTCCACTATCAACAAGAATGATGACTTTCCTATGCTTAATGTAACCAATTATCTTGAGGTTTTGGGGAGCAGAGAATCTAGTGAGAGCATTTAGGGAAATGACCGTTTCTACTTCAGGAGGGTTTGAGGGAGGGGTCATGTCAGTGTGTTCAGGTGACACAGCCACAATGGGAGCCTCAACATTGTCTTCCGAAATATCCTTCGAGATGGCCATAAAAATATTTTGTTCCTTACACTTGTGCCCAATAAAATATTTGTCATCACAATTATAACAAACACCTTTGATTTGGAATTTAGCCATTTCTGCCCTGGTCAATTTCTGGATCTTTAGTGGAGTAGAAGGAGGAGTGGGAATGACTGGTTTAGTGTGAGGAATAAATGAGGGTTTTTGGTTTTGAGAAGAGACAACCTGTTGTGCTTCCTTATCTCTTTTAGTAGCATCCACCCAACTCTGATGCCGAGCCATGAGGACATGGGCACAAATCTCATATTTGAGGCCACTAATAAAACATTCTCCAAAAAAAGCATTAGAGATGCCCTCTGTACGAAAATCCAATCGCTCAAAAGCGGCTATAAAGTCTTCCATTGTGCCAAATTGTTTCAACTTTGTCAAACAACCTAAATGGTTGGTGTCAATGTCAAAATGTTCATAAATCTTTGCCACAAAGTGTGTCCAAGCCACATACCCTTGACAAACATTTTTTCTCCATTGCCACCATTTCCAAAATTCTTGATCTAGATGGAAAACACCATACCAGAGTTTGGCCAACTCATATTTAATGCCATACAAAGAGAAATAATGTTCCATTTGAGTTACCCAGTGAGTGGTATTCGAGCCATCAAATTTGGTCACATCCAAGCACATAAGGCGTAGGTCACATTGAAAGTGATGGGGCTAAAAATTATGGGAATGAGAGGAAGTTTCACCTTCTGTTTGCAAAGGTGGGTCAAATGAGGGAAGATCTACAGGGATATGCAGCTTGACATAGATCATCGTAGTGATGGAGACAAACTGGGTATTGAAGGATTCAAGCTGGGTAGCGAGGTCTTGTTTGAGGTCCTTTATTTTGGCGTCGATGTAGGAATCCATGTTTTTATTGATAGTGGCAACATTGGCACTGAGATGTCTCACTTCTTGTTGGGTTTTTGTGAAATTAGAGTGCAAGGAATTGAAGCGAGCTTCCAAGTCTTGGCTACAGGTGTGGGCCATGATGAAGAGGGAACACGAAAAGGGGCAGGTGGGACCACACAAAAAATGGGTTATGGGTGAAGTGTATCATAACGATCAGGGCGACAAGTGGAATCCAATGGGGTAAATCCTAAATAATGGCGTTGGAAGGGGGTTGGGTCCACGAGAAAAAAAAATTGTTGAAAAATGATAGGTATGATTGCGATAAGGGTGAAGAGAGGAATCCAACAGGATAGGTCTCAAACAATGGTGCCAACAAGATACAATTTTTTTTTTCTTGTTTTACTCATGTAGAGTTATACTTTGATCTGAAAAATATTGCAGTGACAAAATGCCCAAATGCTTAATAGAAAGAAATGTGTAGTAATTTCACAACCCGAATGTAGGATACACAGATGTGCGACAATAGATCTTGTCAGTTCTATTTATGTTTCCGTCCCAAGGGTTAGGGTATTCAATGGTTCTACAGACAAGGGTTTTCCCTGTGCTATAACTCTTTGATATATGTGTGTGGTCCAATAGTAGTACTCGACCCAATATCTCAGGGCACCAACTAAGGAGGCTAGACCGTGCCCTTAGCTATACTACCCGACTACCCTCATACTAGAGAGTATCTTCCCGAGTTTTTTTCTCGATGGCACTATAAAAATCAGGTGACCGATTTGTTTATCTATGGAGGGCTTCAGGAGATCTAGGATGATCCGTACATAGGTGCTATATGATGTGCTACCACTCGAACAAGTACCACCAAGGGTTACAAGGGTGTCCAACATATGTGCTCTTAAGTACCACTTTTATTTCCTACATTTATGAATCCTCGACTGCGGGTTTATGCACATAACGACATATCTATGTAGCTTAAATACGTTGGAATACATATCTACCTTGAAAAAAATTTAACCCATAATTTTCTACCGAGGAAGGTGCTATGATATCACTTGTAATATTCCAAATATAAAATAGTATGTAGAACATAAATAATTAGCTAGAAATGGCAGATAAACAATGATATAACTAGAACTATACCACAATAATACCAAAATAATACCAGAATAACACCAGAAAGAGAACTTTGATTACTGAGAGCAATGTTCACTTTCTCTTCAAGGGGGAACCCTCCAACAGAGCAAATCTCTATTACAATAATATCCAAGACATAAATTTTCATACCCTATACTCCTATTTATACTAAATATGTCTATCCAAAAGAACAATCTAGAGGAATATCCTTCTAAAAGCAGAAACTTCTATTAGGTCTTCTTACATTTGAATTTTTCTTCCTTATTGCCAGGCCTTATTAATATTGACCTTTATTACATGGAAATATATTATTCTACCTACATGAGGGGTTAAGTCCCTAACAAAGAATAAAATAAAATAAGATTATTGTTCTGTCTCATACATGTGTTTTCTTGACTTGGTTCCTCTTTTTTCTTTTGGTCTCCATGTTTACTTTATTGTAAAATTTGTATACATTCCAATAGATTAATATAAATTTTATTTTACATTGCAACATAAATTATAAAACTATCTTGAATCCTTGTAATTAATACTTGCAGATTGAGTGAATGTTTTTGAGGCTATAAATCCCGGGTGACATTCCCAACTATCTTTTCCTATCCAGACAAGATCTGGAAATGATTGAGTGAGGTGTTCCATACATTTTCCTCAACATTTATTTGGTGACCATACTGGGGATATCTTCTACATCTCTCTGGTTGATTGTATTCACGATTATCTTTGAATCTTTCTATTTTTTCTTTTGAATACTCTTTGATTAATTTTCTCATGACAATACCTTCTACAAGGAAGCCTAATATTGAACACGATCTTAAAGACCAAACTAGCATTGCCTTGACTTTATTCAATACCATTCTAGAAACTGTTAATACCCGGGCTGAGCTTGAACTCTCTTGGGAAGTAGTTGAACAAGATATAAGTATCTGTGAATGCTAGGAAGCCAGGAAAAGANAGGGCCAGGATTGGAGTGGTGAACATGGCCATATTCAAGGTTTGAAAAGCCTAAGAAACTGCTGGAGTCCAAGTTCAAGAATTATTTTTAAGGAGAGCAGTGAGAGGTGCTGTAATCTTTCCATAATTCTTAACAAACTTGCGATAATAACCTGTTAAACCTAGAAATCCATGCAATATTTTGAGAGTCTTTAGGTGAGACCAATCTTGCATAACTTCAATATTTTTAGGATCCACCCTGACACTGGCCTTGCCAATAAGATTACCCAAGTACTCGACCTATGAGGTCCAAAAACACATTTATATTGTTTGAGGAAAAGTTGGTGCTGAGAGAGTAGATGGAGAACTCTATCCACATAAGCAAGATGGGTTGTCTAGGTTTTACTATAGATGAGGCCATCATCAAAGAAAACCAAGACAAAATGATGAAGAAAAGAACGGAATACATGATTCATGAGGCTTTGGAAAGTAGAGGGAGCATTACACAAGCCAAAGGGAATGACCAAAAACTCATAGTGGCCCTCATGAGTTCTAAATGAAGTCTTAGGAATGTCTGCCTCGTTCATATGTATCTGGTGGTAGCCAAAACAAAGATCAAGTTTAGTAAAGACCTAGGTGCCACTGAATTCATCCAAGAGGTCATCAATGACAGGAATGTGAAATGTCTTTAATGGTGAGTTTGTTGAGGGTGCAAAAGTTAGGACACATGCACCAAGGATATTATTTCTGAAGGACCATGACCACATGAGAAGAATAGGGGCTCGTACTAGGGCGGATAACCTCTGCATTGAGAAATTCTTGAACAATTTTCTCAATTTCATTTTTTTGGGAAAATGGATGATGATAGGGACGAATATTGGGAGGAAGGCTTCCAGGGACAAGGGGAATGGGGAATGGAATGATCATGAACACCATGGGAAGGAGCGAGTCCTCGGGGAGTGGAAAAAACCACTTGATGTTTAGAGAGGATGGATTGGAGGTCTTGTGACACATAGGGTGTCTCAGTGGCTTGAAATACATGGATTTCTACAATAATGCCAGAATGACCTTTTTTGAGTATCTTTTCCATGCGATGGGAACTGATGATCTCTGGGGAATTGACGATGATGCCTTGGAAATTATATTGTTGGCCCTCTTGGTTGAATTAATGGTTAATTCCTTAAAATTCATGAGAATGGGACCTAAAGTCCTCAACCATTTTGCACCCAACAAAATATCACAACCGCCCATTTTGATAGCAAACATATGAGATTTCATGTGGTACTGACCAATTTGGAGAAACACATTTTCACAAATCCCTCCACATTTCATGGACCCACCATTGACAATCATGATTTGAAAATTATTGACGACATGGATATAGCTATTAGTTTCTTGGGCAATGCAATGATGAATAAAATTATGGGTGCTTCCACTATCAACAAGAATGATGACTTTCCTATGCTTAATGTAACCAATTATCTTGAGGTTTTGGGGAGCAGAGAATCTAGTGAGAGCATTTAGGGAAATGACCGTTTCTACTTCAGGAGGGTTTGAGGGAGGGGTCATGTCAGTGTGTTCAGGTGACACAGCCACAATGGGAGCCTCAACATTGTCTTCCGAAATATCCTTCGAGATGGCCATAAAAATATTTTGTTCCTTACACTTGTGCCCAATAAAATATTTGTCATCACAATTATAACAAACACCTTTGATTTGGAATTTAGCCATTTCTGCCCTGGTCAATTTCTGGATCTTTAGTGGAGTAGAAGGAGGAGTGGGAATGACTGGTTTAGTGTGAGGAATAAATGAGGGTTTTTGGTTTTGAGAAGAGACAACCTGTTGTGCTTCCTTATCTCTTTTAGTAGCATCCACCCAACTCTGATGCCGAGCCATGAGGACATGGGCACAAATCTCATATTTGAGGCCACTAATAAAACATTCTCCAAAAAAAGCATTAGAGATGCCCTCTGTACGAAAATCCAATCGCTCAAAAGCGGCTATAAAGTCTTCCATTGTGCCAAATTGTTTCAACTTTGTCAAACAACCTAAATGGTTGGTGTCAATGTCAAAATGTTCATAAATCTTTGCCACAAAGTGTGTCCAAGCCACATACCCTTGACAAACATTTTTTCTCCATTGCCACCATTTCCAAAATTCTTGATCTAGATGGAAAACACCATACCAGAGTTTGGCCAACTCATATTTAATGCCATACAAAGAGAAATAATGTTCCATTTGAGTTACCCAGTGAGTGGTATTCGAGCCATCAAATTTGGTCACATCCAAGCACATAAGGCGTAGGTCACATTGAAAGTGATGGGGCTAAAAATTATGGGAATGAGAGGAAGTTTCACCTTCTGTTTGCAAAGGTGGGTCAAATGAGGGAAGATCTACATGGATATGCAGCTTGGCATAGATCATCGTAGTGATGGAGACAAAATGGGTATTGAAGGATTCAAGATGGGTAGCGAGGTCTTGTTTGAGGTCCTTTATTTTGGCGTCGATGGAGGAATCCATGTTTTTATTGATAGTGGCAACATTGGCACTGACCTGTCTCACTTCTTGTTGGGTTTTTGTGAAATTAGAGTGCAAGGAATTGAAGCGAGCTTCCAAGTCTTGGCTACAGGTGTGGGCCATGATGAAGAGGGAACACGAAAAGGGGCGGGTGGGACCACACAAAAAATGGGTTATGGGTGAAGTGTATCACAACGATCAGGGCGACGAGTGGAATCCAATGGGGTAAATCCTAAATAATGGCATTGGAAGGGGGTTGGGTCCACGAGAATTTTTTTTTTCTGAAAAATGATAGGTATGATTGTGATAAGGGTGAAGAGAGGAATCCAACAGGATATGTCTCAAACAATGGTGCCAACAAGATACAATTTTTTTTTTCTTGTTTTACTCATGCAGAGTTATACTTTGATTTGAAAAATATTGCAGTGACGAAATGCCCAAATGCTTAACAGAAAGAAATGTGTAGTAATTTCGCAACCCGAATGCAAGAGACATAGATGTACGACAATAGATCTTGTCAGTTCTATTTTTGTTTCTGTCCCAAGGGTTAGGGTATTCAATGGTTCTACAGACAAGGGTTTTCTCTGTGCTATAACTCCTTGATATATGTGTGTGGTCCAATAGTAGTACTCGACCCAATATCTCAGGGCACCAACTAAGGAGGCTGGACTATGCCCTTAGCTATACTACCCGACTACCCAGGTACTAGAGAGTATCTTCCCGAGTTTTCTTCTCGATGGCACTATAAAAATCAAGCGACCGATTTGTTTATCTATGGAGGGCTTCAAGAGATCTAGGATGATCCGTACATAGGTGCTATCTGATGCGCTACCACTTGAACAGGTACCACCAAGGGTTACAAGGGTGTCCAACATATGTGCTCTTAAGTACCACTTTTATTTCCTATGTTTATGAATCCTCGACTGTGGGTTTATGCACATAACAACATATCTATGTAGCTTAAATACGTTGGAATACATCTCTACCCTGAAAAAAATTTAAGCCATAATTTTCTACTGAGGAAGGTGCTATGATATCACTTGTAATATTCCAAATATAAAATAGTATGTAGAACATAAATAATTAGCTAGAAATGGCAGATAAACAATGATATAACCAGAACTATACCACAATAATACCAAAATAACACCAGAATAACACCAGAAAGAGAACTTTGATTACTGAGAGCAATGTTCACTTTCTCTTCGAGGGGGAACCCTCGAACAGAGCAAAGCTCTATTACAATAATATCCAAGACATAAATTCTCATACCCTATACTCCTATTTATACTAAATATGTCTATCCAAAAGAACAATCTAGAGGAATATCCTTCTAAAAGCAGAAACTTCTATTAGGTCTTCTTACATTTGAATTTTTCTTCCTTATTGCCAGGCCTTATTAATATTGACCTTTATTACATGGAAATATATTATTCTACCTACATGAGGGGTTAAGTCCCTAACAAAGAATAAAATAAAATAAGATTATTGTTCTGTCTCATACATGTGTTTTCTTGACTTGGTTCCTCTTTTTTCTTTTGGTCTCCATGTTTACTTTATTGTAAAATTTGTATACATTCCAATAGATTAATATAAATTTTATTTTACATTGCAACATAAATTATAAAACTATCTTGAATCCTTGTAATTAATACTTGCAGATTGAGTGAATGTTTTTGAGGCTATAAATCCCGGGTGACATTCCCAACTATCTTTTCCTATCCAGACAAGATCTGGAAATGATTGAGTGAGGTGTTCCATACATTTTCCTCAACATTTATTTGGTGACCATACTGGGGATATCTTCTACATCTCTCTGGTTGATTGTATTCACGATTATCTTTGAATCTTTCTATTTTTTCTTTTGAATACTCTTTGATTAATTTTCTCATGACAATACCTTCTACAAGGAAGCCTAATATTGAACACGATCTTAAAGACCAAACTAGCATTGCCTTGACTTTATTCAATACCATTCTAGAAACTGTTAATACCCGGGCTGAGCTTGAACTCTCTTGGGAAGTAGTTGAACAAGATATAAGTATCTGTGAATGCTAGGAAGCCAGGAAAAGACAGCTTAGAAACCAACAATAATTGCCTTTTCCTTAGTCCTTGGTTTTCATTTTCATGTCGTCAAACCGTCATATTTCTAGAAGAAGAAGAGGGTTGTCTGTTATAAACCTAATTTTAACCAGACATGCTTACCTGGCATCAGGCCATCTCAGATTCCTTCTTTTCCAAAACATTGCTAAACAACTCTTCTTAAAAACCCCTTTTATAAAAACCCGCGTGCCCTACTCCATTACTGCACGTGTGTACACGCTAGCTCACCCAAGACAACCCGCACGTACCTACAAAAGCATGGAAAAAGGAAAGTTGCTGACATAACACACAACTTTGGGTAATTTAACTAAGCCTTTTAGCCATGCATGGTCGGTCACTCGACCAAATACCTAGCTTCTTCTAGCCTATAAAAGAAGGGTTAGGGGTCCTATTTGAAGGAGGAGAATCATAGTAAATAAACTATACCCGATTGGGCATTCCCTTTGTCCCAACCTTTAGCCATCCTTGTGTAAAGAGAAGTATAGAGCAAAGTAGTTGGAAGACAGTGGAAGAAGAGCCCAGGATCAGGATTGAGGAGCAGTAGCCGACTTTATCATTGTAAGGTATCATTGTGAAGTTAATAAAAGGATTGCTTTTCCCATCCCGCCATATGCGATGGTCATTATTGGAATATTGATTGCATGATTAATTAAATCTCTAACCCGTTAGTTCATAGATCAAATGCATGTGGAGTTCTTTGTTTGTCTTTAGTGAATGCAGGTCAACATTGGGAGGAAAGTTGCAGTCAAAGAACGACCAAGCGCAAAAATGGATCGACATCAAACATGAAAAATAAGGTACGTCAACTTAATCTCTTGAGCCTTGTATTTACATATGAGTAATGGGGGTTTAGACATGGGATGATGGTAAAAAGTAAGAATCTTTAGGTCATTTCTGCATGCATGATAAAACGCTTAGTGCTAGTCCGTAGGAGGGATTTCCCTCCCACAACAGAATTGGCCACTATATTGGGTACTCTCTAGGGTTCTTTGGGGATTTTTTATTGGGTATTTTGAAATTGGTTTTATTACCTTTTTTGAGTTTCTGCAAGAAGTCTGAGTGTTCATGGGTTTTGGTTTTCAATACTAGTCTTCCCTGCTCTGCTTACCAGACTATTTCTTTTCTGTTTTTGAGTGTCTTAAAAGGCATACACACCCTGTAGTGGGACAACCCACGTATGAATGTGCCCTACCTTTAGTCAGCCCGCATATGTATGCTTGCTAATGAAGTGCTAGCTGCGTGTCTGAGAACCTAGGAAATCCTTTTTAGGAAGAGACAATCATCCTCTCCCCTGCAGAAGTGATCCTTCTCAGTGATCTTTTGGGTCCTTCTAGGTCTCTTATTGAACAATCCAAAGTCAGGTAAAAACCTCAGGATTAGCTTTTTTTTGCTAAAGTTTTATTGCCTCTTCTTTGTCAAAGTAAGTTTTTGCACCTTTAAGGGGTTCTGGTTTTCAATACCAGTACTCCCTGCCTAAGCTTAGCTTCTTGTCCTTCTTTTTTGAGAAAAAACAGAGGCACATGCGGCCTGTAGTGGGCCTGAACGTGTGCATACACGTCCTATCTTTGGGCAGCCTGCATGCATATGCTGGCTGTTGAAGTGATAGTTGTGTGTCTATCTAGAAAATTTTGAGGAGACAATAATCCTCTTCCCTGTCAAGGTTTTACTTCCCAAGTTTTTCTTGTTTCTTTCTGGTCTCTGTCATAAGTAGTTTTAGCCTAGGTTGTATTCCAACATAGCTTTCTTTTTTGTTTAAAAGATTTTTTGTGTTTCCTAGCTTTTTAAACTTATTTTTAGCTTGAAATTTTAAGAAAAATGAGTTGCATTCATCAATTTCTTTTAGAATATTTTGTTATTTCTTCTTTGATTGGAAGAAAATATAAAAAAAAAACTTAGTTTGTTAGATCTCTTTCTTTCCTGGAAGCTATTCCTATCATTGAAATAGGAAGGAGGAAAGCCATTTTGTTAACCCAAGAAAGCACTCTAAGGAGGAATTTGTCTAACTCTGCCAGCTCACCCTTTTCTCCCTTACCCATCACTCCCAAAATGGCACACACATGTGGTGCTAGTGGTGTTGGAGGTTCTTCATCATCTCAACCTTCGACTTCATCGGTAATTGGTAGTCTATATAGTCATCAAGTTTCTATACAATCAAATACCAACCCTGCTAAAGTTATAAATAAGTATGTGCTTTTCCAATTTGAGGAAGATGATACTACCACCCCATGGAACATATCTTCTCCCTTGAATCTAGCACCTGCTACTCATCTGTTACCCAAGTTTAAATATCATCTTCCTAAGTTCTCAGGGAATAAAACTGTTTCTACGAACGAACACCTAGTGTCATTTTCTAATGTTTGTCATAATATCAGGGCTAATGACAATGACACATGCATGAACTTATTTGTTAACTCCCTTGAAGGGAAAACACCAACTAATTTCTTTTATCTCCCTCCAAATATCCTTTCCACTTGGGAGGAGTTTGTTTATCAGTTCAAGTCCACTTATGTACAATCTAAGAGCCCGAACGAATAGTTAATGGAATATAACAATATTTCTTACAAATATGGTAAGACTATTAAGTCCTTTAACCTCTGCTTGACCAAATTGTACAATCAAATCCTTGAACTAATCTGCCCCTAAAACCAAGCCGCCTTCATGAATTACTATAATGTGCTTCCCTCTCCTTATTGTCATCAATTCGAAGAAAAGGTTGTTGACAATCTTGGCTCCGCTCTCCACACTTTCCTGGAGTACAAGGAGCAACTTGAAAGAACAAGTCTCCCTAAAGAAGACTTAGTCAAACAAACATATATGTCTTCCCTCTTACAACTTGTACAAGATATGAACAACCAAATGATAGCTTATGAATGAAAGGGGAATGTTCCCTCACTTACTCCTGGGGAATCATCTTCTTCCTCAATTTCTTTTAGGAATACAAATGAGAAAAAATTTCATCCCAAATCCATCATGTCTCATAGTTCGTGTAACTTTTGTGAAGAAAATCACGAAGAAAGTACTTGTGAAGTTAAGAAGAGTGACAGAGACAAAATATTTGGCAAGAAGCCTGAAACCACCATTGTTGTTATAGACTAGGCAGAACTGGAAGATGTCATGATTATAAATACTAGGAACAAATCTTATTCTCCTAAAGGGAGATACCATCCTCCTCATGCTTCTTCCAATCCAACCTCATATTCACAAGGTACCAATGTACAAATTGTCAAAATTCCCGAGAGTCGATGAGTTCCTTCCCTTATTCCCTCTTCTAAGTATAACATTCTTAACCAATTGGCTAACATCAAGGCCGGTGCTACTCTTTTGGACATGGTTTCCATCCCTGAACAACAAAAGCATCTCAAGAATTTTATGGAAGGAAAATCTTCCACCATAGCCAATATTTCTGAAGAGGCAAAAGAAGAGGATTCCACTATAAATAAGATAGGTGTAAATAATTTTAGACACCCTGTAAAAAACCCTCCATTTTTCATTTCTGTAAAAATTATGGACAAGATAGCCCATTGTTACCTAATTGATGGCGGTTCGAGTCCAAGTGTAATGTCAGAAATCATCATGGAAGAGATAGGATTATCATGTACCAATGAAAATTCTAGAAGCATGCTCTCCTATAACAGTCTGCAACAATAAAAAATAGGTGAAATCAAAGACGTAACATTAGTTCTATGTGCACATCCTGAAATAAGGACAACCCTTAGCATCGAAGTAATCGACATGCCAGTAAACAATTATTTTATTATCCTAGGAAGAGACAGGCAAGCCCTAATAGGTGGATATCTTTCGCTTGATGGGACACACTTATCCCTTCCCTAGAATGGAAAGAATACCATAGTCTTGAGAGAAGGAAGAATTTCACCATACATAGAGAGTATTCCTCAACCAAATGTAAGTTATCTTAGGAAGACTTATGGGTGTACTCTATCTTTGCTGATGAGGGTGTAATATTCCAGATATAAAAAGTATGAAGAACAGAAATACAATGCTAGAAATGACATATAAACAACAATATAACCAGAACAACACCACACTAATACTGAAACGATAATAGAATAACACCAGAAAGAGCACTTCGATTACTGAGAGCAATGTTCACAGGCTTCTTCGAGGGGTAAACCTTTAGTCGAGCAGAGTTCTATTACAATAATATCCAAGCTAGGGTTTTCATACCCTCGACTCCTATTTATACTAAATATGTCTATGAAAAGAACCGTCTAGAGGAAGATCCTTCTAGAAGCAAAATCTTCTATTAGGTCTTTTTACATTCGACTTATTCTACTTTATTGCAAAGCCTTATTAATATTGACCTTTATTACATATGAATATATTGTTCTACCTACGTGAGGGTTAGCCCCCTAACATGTCCTCCCCCTTAAAAACGACCTTGTCTTCAAGGCTTGAGATGTGGAAATTGCTGCAGAATGGTAGCTGGTTCCCAAGTGGCATTTGCTGTAGTTGTATCTTTGCACTGGACTAATAGTTCCTTGATGGTTTGTTGATGCAGGCGACGCTCACGCTAGTCCAAAACTGCTTGTGGCTATAGCCAAATAGATCCTTCTTCATCCAACTCGAGAAGGTTGGTTTGAATTTGGCACTTAGTTCCAATCACCTTCTTTAATCATGAAACATGAACAACAAGATGTAGCTTAGAATGTCTNTCATACCCTATACTCCTATTTATACTAAATATGTCTATCCAAAAGAACAATCTAGAGGAATATCCTTCTAAAAGCAGAAACTTCTATTAGGTCTTCTTACATTTGAATTTTTCTTCCTTATTGCCAGGCCTTATTAATATTGACCTTTATTACATGGAAATATATTATTCTACCTACATGAGGGGTTAAGTCCCTAACAAAGAATAAAATAAAATAAGATTATTGTTCTGTCTCATACATGTGTTTTCTTGACTTGGTTCCTCTTTTTTCTTTTGGTCTCCATGTTTACTTTATTGTAAAATTTGTATACATTCCAATAGATTAATATAAATTTTATTTTACATTGCAACATAAATTATAAAACTATCTTGAATCCTTGTAATTAATACTTGCAGATTGAGTGAATGTTTTTGAGGCTATAAATCCCGGGTGACATTCCCAACTATCTTTTCCTATCCAGACAAGATCTGGAAATGATTGAGTGAGGTGTTCCATACATTTTCCTCAACATTTATTTGGTGACCATACTGGGGATATCTTCTACATCTCTCTGGTTGATTGTATTCACGATTATCTTTGAATCTTTCTATTTTTTCTTTTGAATACTCTTTGATTAATTTTCTCATGACAATACCTTCTACAAGGAAGCCTAATATTGAACACGATCTTAAAGACCAAACTAGCATTGCCTTGACTTTATTCAATACCATTCTAGAAACTGTTAATACCCGGGCTGAGCTTGAACTCTCTTGGGAAGTAGTTGAACAAGATATAAGTATCTGTGAATGCTAGGAAGCCAGGAAAAGATAGCTTAGAAACCAACAATAATTGCCTTTTCCTTAGTCCTTGGTTTTCATTTTCATGTTGTCAAACCCTCACATTTCTAGAAGAAGAAGAGGGTTGTGTATTATAAACCTAATTTTCACCAGACATGCTTACCTGGCATCAGGCTATCTCAGATTCCTATTTTTCCAAAACATTGCTAAACAACTCTTCTTAAAAACCCCTTTTATAAAAACCCACGCACCCTACTCCATTACTGCACCTGTGTACACGCTAGCTCACCCAAGACAACCCGCATGTACCTACAAAATCATGGAAAAAGGAAAGTTGCTGACATAACACACAACTTTGGGTAATTTAACTAAGCCTTTTATCCATGCATGGTCGGTCACTCGACCAAATACCTAGCTTCTTCTAGCCTATAAAAGAAGGGTTAGGGGTCCTATTTGAAGGAGGAGAATCATAGTAAATAAACTATACTCGATTGGGCATTCCCTTTGTCCCAACCTTTAGCCATCCTTGTGTAAAGAGAAGTATAGAGCAAAGCAGTTGGAAGACAGTGGAAGAAGATCCCAGGATCAGGATTGAGGAGCAGTAGCCGACTTTATCATTGTAAGGTATCATTGTGAAGTTAATAAAAAAATTGCTTTTCTCGTCCCTCCATATGAGATGGTCATTATTGGAATATTGATTTTATGATTAATTAAATCTCTAACCCATTAGTTCATAGATCAAATGCATGTGGAGTTCTTTGTTTGTCTTTAGTGAATGCAGGTCAGCATTGGGAGGAGAGTTGCAGTCAAAGAACGACCAAGCGCAAAAAGGGATCGACATCAAACATGAAAAATAAGGTACGTCAACTTAATCTCTTGAGCCTTGTATTTACATATGAGTAATGGGGGTTTAGACATGGGATGATGGTAAAAAGTAAGAATCTTTAGGTCATTTCTGCATGCATGATAAAATGCTTAGTGCTAGTCCGTAGGAGGGATTTCCCACCCACAACAGAATTGGCCACTGTACTGGGGACTCTCTAGGGTTCTTTGGGGATTTTTTATTGGGTATTTTGAAATTGGTTTTATTACCTTTTTTGAGTTTCTGCAAGAAGTTTGAGTGTTCAGGGGTTTTGGTTCTTAATACTAGTCTTCCCTGCTCTGCTTACCAGACTATTTCTTTTCTGTTTTTGAGTGTCTTAAAAGGCATACACACCCCGTAGTGGGACAACCCACGTATGAATGTTCCCTACCTTTAGTCAGCCCGCATATGTACGCCTGCTGATGAAGTGCTAGCTGCGTGTCTGAGAACCTAGGAAATCCTTTTTAGGAAGAGGCAATCATCCTCTCCCCTACAGAAGTGATCCTTCTCAGGGATCTTTTGGGTCCTTCTAGGTCTCTGATTGAACAGTCCATAGTCAGGTAAAAACCTCAGGATTAGCTTTTTTTTGCTAAAGTTTTGTTGCCTCTTCTTTGTCAAAGTAAGTTTTTGCACCTTTAAGGGGTTCTGGTTTTCAATACCAGTACTCCCTGCCTAAGCTTAGCTGCTTGTCCTTCTTTTTTGAGGAAAAATAGAGGCACATGCGGCCTGTAGTGGGCCTGAACGTGTGCATACACGTCCTATATTTGGGCAGCCTGCATGCATATGCTGGCTTTTGAAGTGATAGTCGCGTGTCTATCTATAAAATTTTGAGGAGGCAGTCATTCTCTTCCCTGTCAAGGTTTTACTTCCCAGGTTTTTCTTGTTTCTTTCTGGTCTCTATCATAAGTAGTTTTAGCTTAGGTTGTATTCCAACATAGCTTTCTTTTTTGTTTAAAAGATTTTTTGTGTTTCCTATCTTTTTAAACTTATTTTTAGCTTGAAATTTTAAGAAAAATGAGTTGCATTCATCAATTTCTTTTAGAATATTTTGTTATTTCTTCTTTGATTGGAAGAAAATATAAAAAAAAACTTAGTTTGTTAGATCTCTTTCTTTCCTGGAAGCTATTCCTATCATTGAAATAGGAAGGAGGAAATCTATTTTGTTAACCCAAGAAAGCACTCTAAGGAGGAATTTGTCTAACTCTGCCAGCTCACCCTTTTCTCCCTTACCCATCACTCCCAAAATGGCATCTGTGTGTGGTGCTGGAGGTTCTTCATCATCTCAACCTTCGGCTTCATCAGTAATTGGTAGTCTATATAGTCATCAAGTTTCTATACAATCAAATACCAACCCTGCTAAAGTTATAAATAAGTATGTGATTTTCCAATTTGAGGAAGATGATACTACCACCCCATGGAACATATCTTCTCCCTTGAATCTAGCATCTGCTACTCATTTGTTACCCAAGTTTAAATATCATCTTCCTAAGTTCTCAGGGAATAAAACTGTTTCTACAAACAAACACCTAGTGTCATTTTCTAACGCTTGTCATAATATCGGGGCTAATGACAATGANCCATGACCAAATTATCTTTGAGGGTACGGAGAATAGCCTCTTGAACAGTAAGCGTTTGGTCAACCTCCTGGACCTTCGAGGCACCTGGTAAGTATGAGAGAACTGAAGGTGGTTTTTGTCCATATATCGCTTCAAAAGGAGTCATGCAGGTAGCTGTATGGTATGAAGTGTTGTACCACCATTCAACTAGGGGTAACCATTGAGCCCATTGATTTTTCTTTTCTGATGCAAAACACCTCAAATATGTTTGCAAACACTTGTTGACAACTTCAGTTTGACCATCAGTGTGGGGATGATAAGTTATGATGAGATTCAATTGGGTGCCTTGTAGCTTGAATAGTTCTTGCCAACAATTGTTGGTGAAAGTTGGGTCGTGATCAGAAACAATAGAATGAGGCATGCCATGAAGCTTGAAGACCCGATCCATGAAAATTTGAGCCAAAATGGATGCCGTAAATGGCTGTTGAAGAGAACATAAATGAGCATACTTGGAAAGGCGATCAACAACCACCATGATGACTGATTTATTTCCTGATTTGGGTAATCCTATAATAAAATCCATAGAGATATCCCTCCAAATAACAGGTGGAATCGGAAGAGGTTGTAGTGTGCCAGAAGATTTCACTATTTTTCCCTTGTTGCATTGACACACATCACATTCAATGACAAAATTATGAATGTCTTGTTTCATACCATCCCAAAAAAAAGAACGTTCGACCCTGCCATAGGTTTTGGTAAACCTGGAGTGCCTAGCTGTGGGTGTAGCATGAAGCTCAAAAAGTACCGTGGATTTAAGTTTTTATTTTTTACTTAAATACAAACAACCTTTGTATCGAAGCTCATCATGGAGCCAAGAGTACCTTGAGGAAACTGGAGAATAGTTGGAGCCAAGAGCCTATGGTTGGGTGACAATAGTGATATTGTCTATGGTTAAATGAGCACATCCATTATATTCTAACAGGTTATGGGCCCACACCTCCTTCATTCAGTCTAACCACTGGAAGGTAGCATAGCCATAAGGATACTAATCTCGTTGAAGAACTGACACTAGGGTTTCTAGCAGGAGCAGTTACTAAAGCATTGTCTCTAGGGTTACTAGCAGGTGTAGTTGCAAAAAACCTAACCCTCTCGTTAAGGAAAATTAAGTGAAGTGATTGACCTAACTTCTAGATAGACTAGTGTGCCCTAGGCTAGCGCATCTCCCAATACTCTCAGCAAGCTAAGATATCATGTTTGAGTTTTTGGTCAAATCTAGGGTTGACCAAGTCAAGGCAACCATGAATTTCTCTATGAAGTCAGAAAAACAAGTTAGATGGGGCTTCTAACTTCAGAGCATGGAAGACAAGGATTTCCCTCATCCTTGCCAAGAATAAAGTGTTGGATATCGTGAAAGTAAATATCGTGGAACCAGAGTTTGAAGAAGGAAAAGAGAAGGAACCACAAAACATTGTAGTTATGGAGAAGTTCAAAGACAGTCACATCAATTCCATGAGCATCATAGCGTACTCTATAAAAGACTACTTGATACCTTACATCTCCCATATTGACTCATCTATATGGATCTTCAGATTCTGTTATTCATGTTGGTGGCCACTTTTCTGCTAAAGTTATTTCTTTTAAAACCATCAGAAATGGTTATTATTGGCCTTCAATTTTTTGAGATTCTTATAAATTTTCAAGATCTTGTGACAAGTGCCAAAAATTCACTTGGAAAGAACATCTTTCTTCTATGCCTTTGCAACTTGTCCTCCTTGATTTTCCTTTTTCGAAACGGGGTCTAGAATTTATTGGTCATATTAATCCTCTATCTTCAGCAGGGAAAGTTTTTATTTTGACAACCAATGATTATTTCCCTAAGTGGACTGAAGTTGTCCCTCTTCGACACTCACATGATGAACATGTAATTTATTTCTTGGAAACTAATATCTTCTCCATATTTGGAATTCCTTTAGATATTATTACAAACAATGGTCCCGCTTTTATTTCCGGCTTTTATTTCCGCAAAATTGACTCAATTTCTTGCTAAATTGGGAGTCAAACATTTCACTTCCTCAGCTTATTACCCTCAAGGAAATGGGCAAGCCGAGTCTACTAACAAAAATTTGGTTAGGATCATAAATATTCTCATTGAAGATAAGCCTCATCAGTGCACACCCTCCTCACCTATGCCCTTTGGGAATGTTAAGGTTTAAGCTATTATTAGAGTTCTTTGCATTTCACTAGATAACAATAACATAAGATAGGATCACTAAGAAATACACAATCACAAGAGACACACCATTTATCCTAGGAAACCCTCATGGGGGAGAAAACCCAACAAAACTTCCTTATTATAGATAGCC
>JZKD02S2084168.1:6663-20138 GCA_000966675.3 Picea glauca
TTTATTTTTCTTTCTTTTTTAATTTCAATTTATTTATTTTTTCTTAGTTTTAATTTATATAAAAAAAATCAATTATATTTTTTTGCTAAATGTTTAAAAATAGTGTTATTTAACTATAATGATTTTCTATCTATTAAAGTAAAGATAAAAAAATGTGTTAAAAATGATATTTTCCATTATATTTTAAGAAGTATGGAACCATAAATTAATTAAGTAACCATAAATCGTATTTTCAAAAATATAAATGGTAAAAAATATTTTAAGATTGAAAGAAGCATGGAAAAATGACTAAAAACATTGTTGATAAAATAAATAAATGAAAATAGATGAAAAAACAAGCATTTAAAAAAAAAGTGGAAACATTATGTATCAGAAAATTTAAAATATCAAAAAATCACCTAAAAATGGAGGGGGGTGCTACCGGTAGCACCATTTTTTAAAACGTGGTAAAAAACATGACCCCCCAAAAAACGAGAACTACGTAGAGTTCTCATTAAGTTGGTAACTGTGTTTCAAGCAAAAGAGAAGGAAGACATTATATTACAACTTTAGGTGATAAAATAAGTACCATGTTTCTTTTCGGATGAAGAGAGCAATGACTTAGGAAGGCAGATTACCCTACAAAAGGTTGAAAAAATTGTGGAGTTGATGCCAAAGGACAAAAGTCCTAGCCCTGATGGATGGACTCGGGATTTGTTATGTCACTTCTTTTATATATTGGGTAGTGACCTGCAAGTTGTGGTTGAGGAGTCAAGGTTAGCTGGAAGGGTAAGTGGTTCTTTGAATGCTACTTTTGTGGCTCTTGTCCCGAAAGAATCCAAACATGTATCCTTCAATGATTTTAGACCTATTGCATTATGCAATTTTGTTTATAAAGTTATTTCAAAGATCATTGCCTCTAGGTTGAAAGATAAATTGGCATACTGCATCTTAGAGGAGCAATTTGGATTTTTGAGAGATAGGTTAATTTTTTATGTTGTAGGTCTTGCTTAGGGATGTATGCATTCTGCAAAATCTAAAATGTTGAAATCTCTTATCTTGAAGCTGGATTTAAGGAAAGCCTATGATAGAGTCAGTTGAAACTTCCTAAGATTGATGTTGATTCAAATTGGTCTAAAATGGGAGGTAGCTTAGTGGATCATGGGGTGTGTCACTGGTGTTAATTTTGTTGTTGTTGGCCCTTGACCAAGTTTTGTGGAAACATTGGTCATGTTTGACCACTTTTGGGACTTCGACAAGCTGGTCGAAGATGGAGCGCCCAGGCGGAGCTGAGATCATGGGATCTCACTCATTTTGTGGGTTTCTGGACCCAGCAAAGGGTTTTAGGATTTATGTAACAGGTTATGGGATGTCGACCCATGGGTTTACCCATGTTTAGGCCCTTTTGTAAAATTATATATAGGAAGGAATGTAATGTAGAAAGTGCTACTAGTTATTGATCGACTTAGTGCATGACTAGTTGGTTTTGTGCAAGAGTATGTTAAGACCTGCGGAGCTAAGTGAAAGTGTTTTGTAAGTTTCTTTGTGCACAGACATTGTATGTAAGGCTCTGTGCCTTGACCTGATTTTGGGAAGGAGGATCTGGTGCGCAGCGCGCAGATCTCCTGTCCTCTGCGAGGTTGGGCTCTGTGGCTTTGTGCACAGGAGCATATGAATGTAAGAAGATTGAAGACTAATAAAGAAGAAGACAAAGTTGGTGGACGTAGCCCCACACTGGGGTGAACCACGTATATACCGTGTCTTGATATGCTTTGTGCGATGTGAGTTATGTTGTTTATCTGCTTAGTGTTGTTGTTATAATGTATCATGAATGCATCTGATGTGGTTTCTTAGTGCTTACTGGTATTAAAGATAAATGAATACTAGATATGATTTAATGCTATGTGCTAAGTGATGGAAAATGCTTGATTTGTATTATCACTGCGCTGATCTATAATAAGGGTTTAACCTGCGATGTGAATGAGGATCAAGAATGCATGCATATTGTTGTTTAAGCGTTTTGTTAAGTGTTGTAATCACATATCTGTGTCCCAGCTTGGTTGTAGACACCTGAGTCCTACAACCCCCCCTGCCTCTACCTCAGGTGAGACTTCATCTTCTTCGCAGGTGTTGTCGAAAGGGTCAGTAGTTAGGGTTTTGTTGGTGCGTTGTTGAAGCATTGAACCCTGGGTCTGCCCCTATGCCAACAAATGGTTATGTTGCTTGGACCTGAAACTGTGATTGTTGGGAACTCAAGAAAAGAGAAAGCTTTGTGATCTATGGTTGTAGTGTGCATTATTCTACCTGACTTGCGGAGTTCTGTGCTAGGAAAGAAACCTGATCTGGAGGAAAGAGGTAAGATCTTAAAGCTTTGTGCTCTAGTAAGGGTAAGATAAGTGAAATTTTTTATTTCGGAAGTATGAATCTAGGTGTGATTGATAGATTTTGTCCTAGAGCTAGGGAACAGTTAGAAGAAAGATTTGATCTGAATAAATTTGATAGAAATAGAGAAAGATATGGTATTCCTTTGCATAGAAAGAATTTTTGGACTAACAAGTGGATGCAGGAACCTAGAAAGAATTTTTGTAGATTGCAGGTCCAGCATTGTGATCCCAGTGCGCAGTACAGGAGAGGTTGGGGATCGTTTAAAAGAAAGAGAGGTTTAACAATGCGTTATAATTGCAGAAGACCGGGGCATCTTGCTAAAGAATGCCCTGGTACAGGTCCTATTTGTCTTTGTTGTAAAGTTATTGCTCATGAGGTTGAGGATTGCCCAAGGATGATTGCTAAAGTTGAAAAGATGAACATGAGACAAGAAAACTATAAAGAAGGTCAAGAGACTAAGGATATGTTAAAGAATCATATAGAAAAAGAGTCAGAGACTATGTTAATATAGTTAAAAGAAGTAATGGATGATCAAAGAGACATCAGTTTACCAGAGATCCTGAAAGAAAAACAATGCATAGTTACAAGAATAGAAGACTTCAACATCGACAGTGTATTGGATGATGAAACACATGTGAACATTATGCCAACAAGCAATTGGGAAATTTTGGGAAAGCCTACTATGGTAACTGCATTGGGAAGAAAGGTTTGTTTAAAGGAAAAATGATAACCCTATGTGGAAGAGTTACTAATATACCTATGATTGCTCATGAAACATCGACTGAATAAGAATTTGAAGTCATTAAATTTGTTGAGAACAACGCCCATTTCCCACTCTTGTTGGGAAAGACTTGGATTGAGAAAGAACAGATAAGAAGGAAAGCAGAGGAGGAAGCCACAAAACAAAAAAAGCAAGAACTAAGGGATCTCATAGCTAGAAGAATAGATCGACTGATAGAAGAACGAGAAGTTGAGTCAAAGCAATAGAAGGAAATAGAATTAGTTGTCGAGGTTGAAAGAGCACAAAAAGGTTTGATGGACCTATCCATGCAAGAAAAAAGTATGTCCACCCATGACCTAGTAAGCAAAGAGGTATTACTTTTGAACCCTTTGAGAGCACGTCAGCAGTGCAAAGTCACTATGCTAAGAGAAGATAAGAATAAGAATAGAAAGAGGAATCCAGAGACTCAAATCACAAGAAAGAAGGCAAGAAAGCTCAGTAAGAAGAAATCCAAGTTACAAAAACTATAGGAAGTTCCAGTGAAGACTTCGCAAATAGTAGGCTTGTAGGCCTTTAACCTCGCTGGAACAATAGAACCACGTAGAATGGGACTTCACCACGGCGAAGCTATATGACCGTTGGAGGTGCCCCGACCATTAGAATAACGCCTCAGAATGGCTAGAAAACGTAGTTATGAGCAAATGTACCGTTGAGACCACGCCATAACGGACTGATTCACATTGATGGATGCATTCCTGCCCGTTGGAGGAATCTGTTATGACGCTTTCTTATTTAACCCATCGAACGCTGCATCGGGACCACTTTTTGCCACCCAAGATTATCTGAGCTAACTGAGAATCGATTGTATACCGCATTGTACTTTCTAGACCTCGCCATCCATGTGATTACCTCGCTTTTCCGTTCTCCTACCCGCTTTATTTGGTTACAAGTGTGAATGTCGGGCGAACATAGTGCATTAGAGAAGTCCATGGAGGAAATTCTTGTGGAGCTCATGGCTGAGAAAGTTATGTCTGTAGGAATACAGGCATCGTCGACTGGAGGATTGCAAGCATCCCCTTCGACTGGACATCACTCTAGTCGTACTACTAAAAAGAGAAGCAAACACCATGATGATCTGGCTAACGCAAATAAAATCACGTTGGTCTTGCCAGACTACATACCGCCTTTGGCTGGCGCGGTGAACCGCAACAATATCCCATGAGACTTTGAGTATATGTTGATCACTGCGTACATCCCGAAGGGGATACACGTAGTTGGACCCCAGTTAGGACACATCCTAGCCTTGAAGAACAACGACTTTAACCTTGGAGACAGGAAGAACTATGCGATGCTCGCGTCGCATCGGTATTTGATGAAGACGACTGGGAAGAAGCCGCAGATAGTCTCCCAGTCATGGATAAAGGAGCTCGCGTAGTCCACGATCCTGAATGTAATGAAGATCCCTCAATTTGGCCAACATCAGGAGGTTAACGCTTGCGTTAAACTCCTCTTGTCGTGCTATCACGGAGGATATATATGGCTCGAAAGGCGTGTCACTAGATTCGATGTTGATCCACCTCATCACAGGATTGAGCATGCAGGGACCAGACCCTCAACAATTCTACCCAGGGAAGACTTCAGATCGCTCCCTGACACAATGCATAAAGGAAGATTATGGCGATGTAGAAAAGGGAAAGTGAGGCTACAAGGTAGCCTCCATCCAGGATGGCACAATGCACCTCACTTGTCAGCTTATAGCTGGCGAGTTCATCAGAAAGAACCGTCCCACGCAAGTCATAGGATTCGTAGTAGACCTCGCAGGGAAGTGCGTAGAAGGAATGCAAATGAACTAGGTGAGTTACCTCATCAATGAGCTGGAGAATGACTGTCGTGAGGCACAAGATCAGGGATATGAGTTTCATTTTAGCTAGTTCCTGGTACTAATCACATTTGTCACTTGGCAAATACCAGAAAGAGCGACATTTCCAGAAGTTTAGCCATTAGAGTCGTTGGCCGCGAGGTTCTCCACCCTATGGTACACGAATGACATGTCAAAGGAGTGGGAGTTGAACGCTATCTTCCATGCCTACTACCAGCAGTTGAAACATGCTATTGAGGCATTTCCTTGAATGGCACCGAACACACTACACCAATACAGACCACTAGTGAAGTTCCACGCAGATCAACATTTTATCTACATCATTGCGCTAAGGGATGAGAGTAAGGAGGAGTTGCAGTCCTATTATAAATTGATCGATGAAGATATGCAGGAGATCACCAAAGGATGGCCAACAGAGTTCCTTGTACTGGTCGAAGATGCAGACCTCTCCATTCCTGACATTATCGGAAGTCCCTTGGTCACCCGGGTCGAGCATGATGGACAAACTAGCATGAAGAAAAAGAAGAAGGAGGAGGAAGTGAAGAACATAGAAACTGATGAGGAGGAAAACGCCTCAGAGGAAAGTATGCATGATTCACCCGCGGGAGAAGGAGGATACGAAGTGAACCAAGAAGAAGGAGATGATTAAGGAGAAAAGCAAGTCAAAGGCGAATTTACACCACCGAAAGATCCTCCTATCGAGGCTGAAACATTGAAGAAAAGGAAGGTTTCTCCGTAGAAACCCTCAGTAAGAAAGAAGACCCGCGCCAATAAACCTCAGTCGAAGAATGTGCGCACAGTGGATGATGTCGATCTCATCATCACAGTCGTGGAGGACGCTTCAGAGGATATATTGCGTAGTCATTGTAGTTGAGAAAATGAAGAGATCACAGGAGCAATGCGCAGTCCAGTAGCAGATTACTACCATCTAGAGCAGATTCATGGAAGTTACACAGAGGCTACAGCCAGTGCAAGACAAAGCTTGCATGATTTTTGAAGAGATTGACGGACAAGTATCACAGCTAGACCAAGTGGTTGTGACAGTGGAACAATGCTTGGAAGGGCCTGTTACAAATCAAGTGATTCAGGAGTTCGTCGAGCAGGAAGCTCTGGAGAAGCAGCAAGTCGAGGCAGCTCGAGCTAAGCTCAAGGCCTTTGAAGCAGCGTTGCCCAAATCTGAGTGACTCAGGACGAGTCACATGTGACTGTTGGGGGCCTATTGGCCCTTGACCAAGTTTTGTGGAAACATTGGTCATGTTTGACCACTTTTGGGACTTCAACAGGCTGACAAAGATGGAGTGCCCAGGTGAAGCTAAGATCGCGAGATCTCACTCATTTTGCGGGCTTGTGGACCCAACAAAGGGTTTTAGGGTTTATGTAACGGGTTATGGGATGTCGTCCCACGGGTTTACCCATGTTTAGGCCCTTTTGTAAAAGTATATATAGGATGTAATGTAATGTAGAAAGTGCTACTAGTTATTGATCAGCTTTGTGCATGACTAGTTGGCTTTGTGTAAGAGTATGTTAAAACCTACGGAGCTAAGTGTAAGTGTTTTGTAAGTTGCTTTGTGCAAAGACATTGTATGTAAGGCTTTGTGCCTTGACCTGATTTTGGGAAGGAGGATTTGGTGCGTAGCGCACAGATCTCTTGTCCTCAGCGGGGTTGGGCTCTGTGGCTTTGTGCACAAGAGCATATGAATGTAAGAATATTGAAGACTAATAAAGAAGAAGATGAAGTTTGTGGACGTAGCCCCACACTAGGGTAAACCACGTATATCCTGTGTCTTGATATGCTTTGTGCGATGTGATTTATGTTGTTTATCTGCTTAGTGTTGTTATAGTGTATGATGAATGCATCTGATGTGGTTGCTTAGTTCTTACTGATATTAAAGATAAATGAATGCTATATCTGCTTTAATGATATGTGCTAAGTGATGGAAAATGCTTGATCTGTATTATTACTGTGTTGATCTGTAATAAGGGTTTAACCTGCGATGTGAATGAGGATCAATAACTAATGCATATTGTTGTTTAAGCATTTTGTTAAGTGTTGTAATCACATATATGTGTCCTAGCCTAGTTGTAGACACATGAGTCCTGCAACCCCCCCTGCCTCTACCTCAGGTGAGACTTCATATGCTTCGCAGGTGTTGTCGAAAGTGTCGGTAGTTAGGGTTTTGTTGGTGCGTTGTTGAAACGTTGAACCCCGTGTCTGCCCCTGTGCCAAAAATTGTCTTGGTGAATGGCTCTCCGACTGAATTTTTTAAAATCTATAGAGGCTTAAGGCAAGGTTGTCTGCTTTCTCTGTTGTTGTTTCTTCTAGTGGTCGAAGGCTTAAGTAGGATGATGAAGAAGACAAGTTCAGAGGGCAAGTTTTCTGGGATTAAGGTTACAAAGGGGGTAGCCATAACCCACTTGCTTGTTGTTGATGATGTGGTGATTTTAGGGGTTGGCTCTGTAGAGGAGTGGAATGTTCTCAAGCAATTGTTATATGTGTTTTTTCATGCCTTGGGCATGGAGATTAATTGTTAAAAATCATGTTTTCCTTATAATAATATTGAGGAGGAGTTGTTGGTAAATCTTGATGAGATTTTTGGAATACCTATAGCAAACATGGATCATGGAATGAAATATTTAGGGTTTCTGATTGGACTTGGCTTCTTCAGAAGATTGAAAAGAGAATTGGACATTGGACATTCAGGTGGCTTTCTTTGGGTGGTAGAATGGTTCTAATTAAATCAATACTTCAAAACTTGTCGTTTTTTTGGCTCAACTTAGCAAAGGTTCCATCTCAAGTTAAGCATAATATTCGACAGATTTTTTCCAGGTTCCTTTGGAAGGGAGCTAGGAAGAATTCGGGCTTTCATTTAGTAAGTTGGGATATGATTTCTAGGCCAAAAGTCTTGGGTGGTTGGGGTCTTTGTAACATACATTGGTTTGCCCAAGCGTTGGCTTTTAAATTTCTATGACGGGGTATGTTTGGTTCATGACTGTGGAGTAAAGTGATGGTTAAGAAGTATTTAAAGGGAGAGGATGTGATCTTGTAGCTACATGCTGAGAAATACAAATTTAATGTTGCTTCAAACTTTTGGAGGAATTTCATGGATACAGTGCCCATGTTGAAGAAATGGATAGCATGGTCAGTAGGCAATGGAGCTCGGGTTTTGATTGGGAAGGATCCCTTTGTAGGAAGTGGATCCTCCTATAAGTTATCGACTACTCTCATTCAACATTTAAAGGCTCTGAAGGTATACTCTCTAGCTCATATTGGACAATCCTCTTTGTTAAATGCATCGAGTTCTCAGGATTGGTTATCCTCTAAAGATCTCAGTCTAGGCGAACTGGCCATGGAATGGAATTCTCTCTTGTTGGTGTTGAGATGTAGTGGGGTTACTCTTAACAAAGAGGAGGATTCTCTTGTTTGTACTTGGAACCAATCCAAAGGAGTTGTGACTGTGAAGTTGGTTTATGAAGCTTTGGTCACACAAAATGTGGCGGTGGATCAAGAGTGGTGGCACAAATCCTTATGGAAATCGTAGACTCCAGTCAAAATTATTATTTTTGCTTGGTTATGTCTGCATGATCGTATTCTCATTGGGGAGAACTACAATCTTAGGGGTGGAGTTGGGCCTTCGACCTACATTTTATGTTTAAAAGATGAAGAGACTACAAAGCATTTGTTTGTGCACTGTGAGGTTACTCAGTGTATCTGGAAGGAGGCTTGTGCTCAATTAAGGATTAATGGAAAATGCGATTTATCGACCTTGAATGGAAATTTGCAGTATTGGTTTTTGACCTTTTCGACGAATAGGGTGGCTCCTTTCTTTGTTCTATGGGGAATTTGGTGTTACGGGAACAATATTTTGTTTGAGAATATGTTCCGAAATGATTTTGGTTTATGTTCCAAGATTGTATTGGCAATTAAGGAGATGCCTTGTGCTATTGGGGGTGATAATCTTGGTTTTCTTATGAACGATGTTTATTTTGGGGAGAGGCCTTTAGGATTCTTTGATGGAGCTGCTAGTGGTGGTGAATGTGGTGTTGGAATTGTTTTAAAACTAAGTGGGATCTATTTATATAGAGTGCAACTTGTTGTTGGTTCAGGTTTTAATATTAAAGATGCGTTGATTGGATTGTGGGGTCTCTTAAAATTTGGTTTGATATGTCATATTGCAGAATTAATGGTGGTGGGATATTCCAAGGTTGTATTGGACTGGTTTGCTAGAAAGTCACGATTGAATGCTCTAAACTTACAGCCTTGGATGAAGCAGATCATAGATCTCAAGAAGAATTTTAGTTGGTTAAAGTGTTTTCATGTTCATAGACAGTTCAACTCAATGGAAGATTATGCGTCAAAGCAAGCTCTAGGGAAGCAACTCGACTGGTTGTTGTTTGAAGAAGTCATTGAAGACTCTGTGATCAGCTTTGGTTCTTTTTTCATTTTCTGAAGTGTTTTGACAATTGGTTTCCTACTGTAGTTCCTTTTGTATCGAGACTGATTTTTGTGTTTTGAAATAACATACTTTAGTCTATGTAATAGTGATATGATTGTATTATGTCAATTGATGTAAAAGCCCATGTTTTTTGAGCTTAGGCATTTTAGATGATAGAAAAAATTTTGTTTTTTTTGGGACGATGTATGGTTGACAGTTGCAGTCATGTCTTATGACTCCTTATGTACTAGAAAGTTTCTTTTGATTCAATATGAATAGCATTGAAACTACTTTTTTTCGTTGTGAAAAAAAAAACTCTAAAAGAAGATACTATCATTCAGAAAGAAAATATGCTAACAATGGTGCAGACACACAAACACCATAAACAACATAACTTTCAAGCATACAGAAAAAAATAAAAAATAAAATAGTGAGCAATCCTAATATGAATTTCTCATTTAAGTGAAAACACTATTGAACATAAGAAATCTATTAAATGATTGTGCACAAGCAATTGATAGATGGCAATCACCAATAAGGGGTCATCGCTTCGAATCTCATGGGGTCATACTATTCTCGCATAAAAGAGAACCTGCTACAAAGGGTGAATGCAACCATGAGCCTTTTTTAATTCCATAACCTCAATACTCAATATGAATACCTGGTAAATTTTCAAGGCATGTTGTAGATAGTGATCTTTTGATAGTATGCAAAGAGGCCTTTCGGGAAGGTACATTTTCCGAGGTTTCAAAATATAATTTAATTGGGATAAATCCTTGGAATTCGACTAGAAATACAATTCATAGTTGGTACCCTATCACTACTCGAATGTATCTTGAAAAATATTTGGATACAGAGTATTTGAACAACATCCCAATTTCCTTGGATAATTCTAGGCCTTTTTAGAACATATAATGATAATGAAATAAACACTATAAGTTTCTGGTGAAATAAAAAAACAGAGTTATGAAAACTCAAAATGACCATTCCATTTTGAAATCCACTCGGCTAAGATACAAAGATTTTTAATACATAATTCTCAAGTTTTGACTGTCACTCTGATTCCCATGTAGAATAGTTGTGAGAACTGAACTAATATGTATGGGTTATGTTGTCTTCCTAAAACCATAGTCAGAAAGACTTGTAATCACAATCGATTGCCTGACATTGATGTGGATAAATGGAGAATTAAATATTCAGAACTTCAATCTGACAGGCAGAGCATAAATACATTTATAATTACCAAACAAATTTAAAATCCATGTGCATAGGCGGAAATAAACTTGTATGTTCTAAATTGCATACCAATAACCAACTGAGTGAGTGATTTCCACCCAACCATAGGAAATCCACAGTGGACGCCACCCCCTAGTCGGGCTATGATACCGCCAAGGTGAACCAGGGATAAAACAAACTTTGAAATTTGTATTCAAACCAATGATTTTGACTGTTGATTTCTTGACAATAGAGTAGCACTAAGGCACCCACATACCTTCCCCACACAACAAAAGGAGCACCTCCTTCTTTGTTTTCCAGTACCTCATAAATTAAGGTACCGGTTGCTATCTAAAGTTTCAACAAAGTTCTCCATGGTTTCTTGATTTTTTCACAAGGCTACAAACTTCCATTCATGGTTGGTTGGTCTATCATGGGCTTGTTTTCCTGTTTTTCAATGTTTACGTCTCCAAACTCTTTCTCGCTCCTTTTTCTAATAACCCTCCTCTCCCCATTCGAATTTTCCTCATCCATAATGGATAGAGAATTCAAACTCAACTTCTTTTCCTAGTTCCAAGAATGTAGGGGAAACAATTTGCTAAATTTTAGGAGTTGTGGCTTAGATTGAGGAATGTGTTTCCTCCACTCCTTTTGAATCCTTTTTGCTTTGAATTTCAAATTTGAAAATGGGTGAGCGTTCAAGATTGCATAAGGTAGTTGATTTAGGCATAACCCTACTTAGGCCCCATCACCTTCCCCTCTTGTGATATCATGACCCCTATAGGTGCTCAAGCTCAATTGATCTTGGTATTTTTATTTATTAACTACAAAACAAAAAGATGTACAATATTCACAACACTATGGTATGGTGTTAATGTAGTATAGTTATAAACTATCCATGCAAAATATTTAAGCATTTAATTACAAATGATTCCAAGAGTAAAATTTGGGATATTAGAACAACAATCCCCATTTTTAGGTTTAGACAACATTTATTATATTAACTCAGGGAATGACAATGATATTTCATATTTGTACTTCTCTTGACTTTAATGTAGTGGACTAGATCGAGTGGTTGAGTACTGTGAATTATAAGCAAGAGGTCGTGAGGTCAATTCTGTGGGTTGGCTACCTCTGTGAATATTGTGGGTCTCACTCGATGTCCCCATTGGGTTATGTTACCAAAAGCGCAATCGATCGATTTTCCCTGGGTACCATCTTTAGAATGAAGGGAAGTGTAGGGGAAAAAATGGAATTTCATCAAAAATGTTATAGAATGGAAGATATTACTGCCTTTAATTGTATTATGGAGTATTAAAGATTGTATATTCATTTTTTACACATAATACATATCTGTAGTTTTAATTGACAACCAATATGATTCTTTTCCAAGAAAAACCTTGTGGGGAAATTCAATCGATGCTTCCCCAAATTTGTGGATAGCATTTTAAGTAAACATGTTAATCTAAATTTGTGCACCTCTCCCAGGGGGGATTTGGACCAGGTACTTTTTGACATGGAACTTGTTAAATGCTTAGCAACATTGGGAACAACCAGTTGAGCTTACCTATTGAGATTAAAATGTTGGGAACATATTGTCTACCCTCAAGCCTTTAAGCGAAAGAAATATTTTTGGTACCTTGCCAACCTCAATACACTCACAAGGGGAACCTTAGCAGGGAGGATAACCTTCTCCTCTTAACCACCCAACTAGACCCATTAGACTTATTGACAATCAACATACTTAATTGATAAACATATGCATTTTTTTGTATTTATTATTTTTAAATAATTGCATGAATAAATTTTTTTAAGTTTTAATTAATAATCCTACGTGAAAATAAAATATGCATTCCTCCTTACTTAGAAGCGTGCAACAAGCACCTACATTCAACTGTCAAAATGAGGAAGTATATAAGGAGGTGGCTAAGTTAAATGAGGAGGCCTGGTTGGAGGACAAAGGTAAGAGGCTAAAAGGCATCCCTTCATGTGATTTCCCTCTTGAGGATCCTATGAAGACTAAGGAAGTGGAACCTTCTACAAGAGCACTCTGGAAATGATGTGGAGCATTAGATCCTTTGTAGCCTCGATTCTAGTTGCACAAAAGAAGTTTTGAGATCCAGTGGCAGATCTTCTACCATACTTGGAGATGACCTTCAAACCTCTTTCTAAGGAGCTCTGCAAATAGAAAAGGGAGATCACTCAAGTAAAAGCACTCTTGTTGCATGACACTAGAGGAAAAAGTAAGGTTGACAAAGGCAAGGCTGGAGAATAGTAAGGTAGTCTATATGTACTCCTTATGTATATTAGCTATTATTATGGTGTATTATGGCATGCTAGGATACTATGATAAACATACTAATAACAACACATTCCCTAATAATTTATGTCTCTAGTTTCAATGTTACTTTGCAATTTTGTATGCTTCATACTTTTATTCAGTTTTGCATTCTTATAATCATATGGATTGATGGTTTTTTAATCATTCACATACTATTCCCTCTCATATTGTTGTATTTTACCCTTTTAAAATAAAACTACTTACTCGAAGTCATTGCAACATGTCACTAACGAGAATAGAACATGAGTGGGGATGATCATAATCAATCCTCCCAACCACCCAAGCTAAACCCAATTGACAAGTATAAGTTTAATCTATATTTATATGTCAACACATAATTTTAGTTAAAATATAAGTTTAATCTATATTCACATGTTAATACATAATTTTAATTTTAATTAACAAGTTGTTTTAATTTTTAATTAATAACATATATATTTTTTATAATTTAAATTCATAATATTATTTGAACTTTTTAAAGTTTTAATTGAAAATAATATAAAAACATATATATATATATAT
>JZKD02S2084168.1:27056-50037 GCA_000966675.3 Picea glauca
AGAGATGAAAGTGGGTATGCCATGGGAGAAGTATTGATGCAGGGAGGAAGGCTCGTTCATGGGGAGGTTCTCAACTACCCTACCTACGACAAGAAGCTCTATGCCTTGGTACAAGGTGTCAAAAAGGGGAAGCATTATCTGATGGGAAAGGAGACCATCATCCAAACAGATCACCAACAAGTATAGTATTTACAGGCCCAGAGTAAGCTACAACAAACCATGCATTTTTTTACAACAATTTCATTTGGTCATAAAGTATAAGAAGGGTAGAAAAAACAAGTTAGCAAACATGCTTTCACGACCACCCACATCTAAGATTACAAATTTGGGAACTTTGATGCACATGGAGCCTTTTGCCCATGATGCATACAAAGAGGCATACACAAAATATGAGGACTTCAAGGAGGTGTTTCAGCAGCTTTGGGGACAAATTCATATTGAAGAAGGTGATGGAAAGGATGACTATCATTTCCAAAATGGTTTACTCTACAAGCTTGACAAGCTCTGTGTTCCTAAAGGTGAATGATTGCATCTTATTAGAGAGGCTCACACCTCCAAGTTTGCAGGACATTTTGGTGTTGGGAAGACAATTTCCAACTTAAAAAGGTATGTGTATTGGCCCAAAATGCAAGAAGATGTAGCAATATATGCTAGAGGATGTATACTTTGTTGTACCATCAAGCCCAACAATAGGAAGCAAGGTATATACCATCCCTTATCAGTACCCATTCGACTTTGGGAAAGCATTTCCATGGATTTTGTGGGAGGTTTACCAACCACAAATAATGGACATGACTATTTATTTGTGGTAGTTGACAGGTTAAACAAAATGTGCATTCTCATGCTTTGTAAAAAGACCATCTAGGGACAGGAAGCAACAAACTTGTTCTTTGAACAAGTCTAGGTGCACTTTGAGATACCAAGGAGCATCATCTCAGATAGGGATACCATATTTCTCAATGCGTTTTGGACTACATTGTGGGAGAAGATGGACACTAAGTTTAAGAGGTATGCATCATTCCATCCACAGACAAATGGGCAGACATAAGTAGTCAACATGACTTTGGTGCAGATTTTGAGGGGTTACAATTAGAAGCATATGAAGACCTGGGATGGAAATTTGATCCATATACAACACTCTTATAACAGAGAATACCACACTTCTACTGGTAAGTCGACTTTTGAAACTTGCTTTCGATATTTTCCACCTTCACCATTAGATGTTGTATATGAACATCAAGGAGGAGTGAGGGAGGACCTTACAGGAGATGTATTAAAAGTAGAAAAATTTATTGAGAATATCAGGCAGATCCATTTGCAAGTACAAGAGACACTAAATAAGTCACAGGAAAAGTACAAGGCCAAGCATGACCAGCATAGAACAAAGAGAACATTTAGAGTGGAAGACATAATATGGTTATAGTTGAATAAGGAAAGACTACAAGGTCCTGGTAAGAAGATCAAGGCACTGTGGTATGGTCCTTTTGAGGTATTGGAAAAGGTGGAAGATAATGCCTACGGTCTCAGTCTACCCCCATACATGCACATTTACTCAGTAGTGAATGTGGAGAATCTCAAACTCTATGAGCCTTCCATGTTGGATCAAGAGGAAAAGCAGGTCCTACCTTCCATAGAGGGCTTAGCACTAGATGCTCAGGTGGAGTTGGAAGAGGACATAGTTTTGCAAAAGAAGTCCAGAAATACAAGAAATGGGTAGCATGACCTTTGGAATATTGGGTTGAAAGGACAACTTTCAGGAAAAGCAAAGTGGTACTCGAGGGAGAAGGTAGAGGGAAAATTTCCTCACCTCATTTAGTAAATGTTTTGGGGACCAAAATTCTCCCTAAATGGGGAGGTATGATCCGGATTGGATCATTATATTGTTTTTCATCTATCTCGATCCTTTTGGAGTGGAAAAAATTGGAGGAATCAACTTGCAAGGCCATTTTAGTGGCAGGTCCTAGTTTGGAAAATTGGGATCTGAAACCTTCCGAGGCCATTTTGAGGCATCAAATGACATTTTAGTGGGTTAAAACTTACCCAACATAGTTTGGACCTAGTGAAGCTATTCTACACATCGAGAGCTTTCTAACAATGCAAAAATCACATCAATCAGAGTTTGTATGCAAAAGTTATGCCTCATGCAAGTTGACCTATTGTGTTGACCACCATGGTACAAGAGGATGCCACATTAGCCCCTGTTACGCATGCATATGGGGCTATCCATATATGTAATTTAAAGAATATTCTAGAAGGTCCAAAACCCTATCACAATTGAGGGTTGAGAAAGTAAAATACCTACCCCTAGATGGCCATCGGGCTATGTTAAATACTAGGCCACTAGGAGGAGAAGAGGTTCCATTCTTTTGCATTGTATCTTGTTCCATAGCTTAGAAAAACATCTGAGAGTGGTATTTTGTGGGCATAATAGAGGAGGAGAGATTATGTAGCAGCCATACAGGCCACGGGTCAAAGGCAACTCCATAGAGAGTGAATCTTTATGTATACTTGCATCATTTCTATACCAAAGAAAATAGAGTAGGGAAACCTTACCTTCTAGTTGGGTTTTCTCTCGTATTGGGTTTCCCAGGTCATATCTTGTGTTTATTTGTAGATGGTATGTGTATTTATTTATGTTCTCCGTTTTTTTCATTTGAACTATTTCATAAGTTTTTTTAAGAAGAAAACCAATAATCAAGAATATGATATCTAAAAGGAAAATAACCTTAATAATAAAGATTTTAGTTATTTATCATATCTGTTGTGACGAACTGTTCCAATGGAATATCCACGACAGTTTACAGATCAGATATTGATTCTTTTGTTGAACCCTACACGTTACCAATTTTGTTTGGAATCAAATCAAGGTTGCCTTGTGCTTTGTTCAAATACTCCACTTACATTGTAAAGGCAATCCAATAATGATTGTTAGAATTTGATAGTCCAATTGTTTTCATATTTTACTTCTATCTGGTATACCTTATATTCTGCCACCACATTTAGAGTTTTCAAGATTTGAAACTTGATATGGAGGATGATGCAAAGAGACCTACACTTGTCATTTAGTGTACCTCTATTGCAAAAGAAAATAATACCATGACATGCTATAAGGATTTTATGGGAAAATTCTATCCATTTATCACGGGATACCAACCACTCATGGGAGGAATAAGAAATCATATTTCCCTTCTCCATTTGTTTTTGCCCATTAATCCTTAAATAGGAAGGCTTATAATGAAGCTAGTAATATATTTTCCACTTATAGTTTTGATTAGGCAATTCAATGGCCTTGTGGTCCACATAGTCACATTAAGACAGAGTATTGAATACAAGTAACATTTTCTCATGTATCTAGGTGACAATTATAAATCCTATCTAACAAGGATAGTTAGGGAGAAGCATTGGAAGAAAAAATAGTAGACATTGTTGTTTAGAAGGTAATGCTTGTCACTTCATTCATTTTTTACAAAACGTTGAAGAGCTTATACTTGACATGGACAAAGAACAAATCAAAGTCCCTACTCCAACTAAGATTCACCACTTGCATCAGAAGAGTGGTGCAAGGGAAAGACTAGGCCTCAATGGTGAATGAGGAAGTATCTTGGTATGAAAGAAGAGAATTTTGGAGATATTGATGAAGATGATAAATTCTCGTAGATGTGGTACAGAAAGCACAAGGATATAAATGGAGAAGGTAATGATGATTCTAATAATGAAGATCCTAGCAGTGAAGATCAATAGGAAAATGAGGAATTGAATAAAAGTGAAGTTGAAAATATGAATGATTGAAAAATTAGAAAAGGAGCTAGTATTTCCCAAAGGATTTTCCATAGCTCAAAATATTGGATATGAAGGTGGGGGGCTTGGGTAAATAAGGCCAATGTCCTTGGTTGTGTTTGGATCCATAAAATACTCCTAAAGGAGAAGGCCTTGGTGCCAAGCAATCATAAAAAATTTCAAAGGAGATTAAATTTTTTGTTGCTACTATTTCTTCTTAGCATATGACACCTTAACAACACCAAGATGGTGGTCGAGAACAATCAATCTCTAATCCAAACCCTCTAAGAAAAACTTTGAAATCTCTTCTCAAGGATTAACAATTGTTGATGGGGATTTGAACCACTAGAATATCACAATGACAAAGATAAGAAGAAAAATGTTCATGATGATCATGGGTCCAAGAAGAGGAAAGTTGAGGACCTAGAAGATGACCCAAATGCTAAGAAATATGAAATATGAGATGAAGAAAAGGCAGAGGAAAATGTTGCAAAGGATGAAGTACTTCCTCCCCTTCCTTAGGTGACCTCTCCTATCTTTTTTTTTCCAAGGTAATACCGCACGGGAAACCCCCAAGTACTTCCCCACTTTGTGGATGGTAAACGGGGTAAAATGTCGGCCCTGATGTCCATGGCAGGCCTAACCCCAAGGGGGAACACGAGATTCAAACTCATGACCTCCTCCACTGGGGATAGCTTCACGTTTGGATCAGAACCACTTGATATAACCCTTGGGGCTAGGTGACCCCTCCTTTCATTCCTATTACCCTCCTTATTCCACATTTTACATTTAACACTATTTAGTCAATCAAATATCATTTTTCACCATTATATTTTTCCTCGACATTGTTGTTCCCAACATGTCAAGTTCCTTGGGGTGTTGCATTTCCCCCACTTTCAGCCTTCCCATGATTTCCTTTTGCTTCAACTACATTACCTATTATCACTTCATGATTTCCTTCATTAAGTAACCCATCATTCAAATTACCCCCCATCATTGTTTTCCTCATTGACAATGCCCCAAACGCAATTTCTGCCCAAACCCTATTACAACCATGACATGAACATGATTGTTCTATTATACAATGAAAACAGGGCCAACAATAAAAATAGGAAGCAACAAAACAAAATAGAATTATTCAAATCAAATTCTACACATAATAGGTTTTTAAAAATAATGGATCCAACTAGTAGAAAATTATATATGGTAGTTATGAAGCCTAAGGTGATAATTTTAGATTACTCTCAAAGTATTTACACCGTGTTTGGGGTTACTTCATGAGATTTTGGGCACATGGTGTATGATCATCTCTTGGATGGTCTGAGATGGATTATAGCATGAGAGATGGTTCATCATGGGTATGCATAGTTGAGATAGCTTGCTCAGTGGATGCTTGACCTTAGTTGATTGCAGGCTCAATGTTCTTACCTTAGGCATTGGAGATATATTGGCAGTTTGATGGAAACCCTTCATTGAGGCCTCATGGAGGAGCCACTTGATTGGAGAATTCCCTAAAAGGGATGTGAAGAATTGTGCATCATGGAGGGGTTCAAGCCCTAGTTGACATGTGGCAACTTGATTTCTTGTTCAAAGGATTAGAGATAGCTCAGAGATGCTTTTGGATTCCATAGTGTTCTTGTAGGGAGTAGCTGACCCAATGGAGTACATTACTTTGGAGGATAGATAAATTCCATGGAGGTTCGTGATGGAGTGGTGTGGACTTGCCCTTGTGTAGCTACATGACCTTGGATTCATTATTGTGCATGACATCGCCATTAGAGCATGACACTTGTACTCTAGAGTGGACATCTCACTTGTGTGGCCTACAAGGGCTCATGTAGGTTTCTTGTAAGGGATTGATCCCACATAGTATTGTTTGCCTCCCTTACCTCTCATATCAATAGAGGAAGGAGAGAGTATTTCTACAACATATTCATTCATTGTACTTGTATTCACTCTTGTGATGAGATATGACTAAGAGAAGAGAGTTTGCACTTCCTCTTTCTCTCTCTTAAGTCTTTACTTGTACTTGCATTCTCTCTCTCTCTCTCTCTCTCTCTCTCTCTCTAGGCACTAGAGTTTCTTGGATCATCTTGGAGCGCTAGGGTTAGGGTTTATCCCTTGGAGATTGGAGATTAGAGTTTTGAGAGAAAACCCTAGGGTGGATTTGTGAAGAAGAATAAGAGAAGAGGCGGATGTCTTTGTTTAGAGGTTGTTGAGGGGAGATTATTTCACTTGGATATTCTTGATTGAGCTAAGGTTTGATTATTTTCCATAGCTAGGATCTCTATCTCTCTCTCTCTCTCTCTCTCTCTCTCTCTCTCAAGGCACTAGAGTTTCTTGGACTTCTTGGAGTTTCTTGGATCATATTGGAGTGCTAGGGTTAGGGTTTATCCCTTGGACATTGAAGATTATAGTTTTGAGAGAAAACCCTAGGGTGGATTTGTGAATAAGAATAAGAGAAGAGGAGGATGTCTTTCGTTAGAGGTTGTTGGGGGGAGATTCTTGCACTTGGATATTCTTGATTGAGCTAAGGTTTGATTATTTGCCATAGCTAGGACATTTTGGGTAGTTGTAATTTTTGTATTAGCCTTGAGAGAATGATATGGCATGTACTTGTACTTCATCTTGAGCTTATATATGAAGTTTCTAGCTATCCACATCTTGTGTCATTTTCAAATTTGAATTTCAGCTATATATGCTCTTTATGCTTTGTTATTTACATTAGTTTACGTCTTGCTGATTAGACATAAGTAAAAGGGAAAATTGTTAAGTGATTTGACATCTAAGGAAGAATATAAGGGGATGATTTTACTGGTCTTATACTTTTGTAAAAGTTCATTTTCGGATCTAATTATTGGTTGATAAGTTGTCATATAAGGGACTCACACTTATCTCTTTGTTTGGTATCTCTTCTCTTGGAGTTGCCAGGAAGTTTGGGGCTATTTGAACTAATTTATTGTGATCTTTATGTTGTTGTTTTATTCTTTAATTTTACAACAGTCCTAAATGTTGAAAATTATAGGGCTAAGATTCAACAAACCTTCTAGGAAGAAGGTGCAATTTCAGCTTTGCATTAATTACTTGAGTGCATTAAATTTCCAGAGATAAACCAAAAAATTAAATGCTCCCCCAAGATTATAATATTTATGGTGTAGTTACTATTATATTGGATTGGATCCCACCAAAGGACCAAATTCAATTATCGAGAGAAAATTCCACTTACATGATGTTATTAAGACCATATTAGGATTATGTTCAAATATTCCACTTACATTGCAAAGGAAATCCAATCATGGTTGTGAGAGTTTAATAGTTCATTTGTTTCATATTTTACTTCTATGTGGTATACCTTATACTCTACCACCAAGTTCATAGTTTTTTAGATTTGAAACTTGAGATGAAGGATGATGCAAAGAGACCTAAACATGTCATTTAGTGGATCTCTTTTGTAAAATCAAATAATACCATGACATGTTGTAATGATTTTATGAATAATTTTTATGGGAAAAGTCTATCAATTTATCATAAGAGACCAACCATCGAGAATCTCACTAGTATGCAAAAATGTCTTGCAATTTGATGAAAATATGAAAAGAGTTGATTGATTCTTGTTTGAAGATTTTAATGTGATGAGGCTTTATGGCTTTGAGGCCAAGCCTTACAAATTACCCAAATATTTGACACCAAGGATCATCTTTGCTTTAGAATTTGTTAGGGAGATGGTTTATGTTGATAATAGATTCTTCCATGGGTGGAATAAGAAAGCCTATTTCTCTCTTCGATTTGTTTTTTCCCATTACTCCTTAAACATGAAGGTTCTTCGATTTGTTTTTTCCCATTACTCCTTAAACATGAAGTTTTACAACAAAGTGAGTAATATTTTGGCCACTTACATTTTGGAGCAAGTAATTGAATGGCCCTATGACCAACATAGTATCATTAATACAAAAAGGGATGAATACAGGAACATTTGATCATGTATGTAAGTCAGAGTTATAAATCCTAGCTAACAAGGATACTTGGGAAGAAGCACTACAAGCAAAACTAATATACATTGTTGTTTAAAAGCCTATGTTTTTCACTTCATTGAATTTTTACAAAAACATTGGGGAATTTATACTTGACATGGACAAAGATCAACTCAAAGTCCCAACAACTATGATTCACCACTTGCATCAAGAAGGGTGGTACAAGGGCAAGACTAGGCCCTAGTGGAGAATGAGGAAATATCTTGGTAAGAAAGAAGAAAATTTTGGAGATATTGATGAAGATTATACATCCTTGGAGTTATGGTACACAAAGCACAAGGATAGACATGGAGAAGGTGATGATGATTCTAACAATGAAAATCTCATTAGTGAAGATCAAGAGGAAAATGAGGAATTGAACAAAGGTGACGTAAAAATCTAAGTGATTGAAAGATTATAAAAGGAGAAGAAGGCCAAGGTCATTGGTTATATTTGGATCCACACAAGCATCCTCAAGGAGAAGGCCTTCATGTCAAGCCATATCAAAATTTATGAAAGGGGATTAAATTTGTTGTTGCTACTAATTTCTCTTAGCATACATCAACTCAACAACACCAAGAGGGTGGTCAAGAACAAGCAAGCTCTAATCCAAAAGATCCAATGAAAACTTTAGTAATCTCTTCTCAAGGATTGACAATTGTTACTAGGGATGGCTAACCACTAGAAGCCCTTGATTATGGAGATAAGAAGAAAAAATATCATGATGATCATGGATCCAAGAAGAGTAATGTTGGGGATCTTAAAGATTACCCAAATGCCAAGAAATCCAAAAGAGAAGATGAAGAAAAGGAATAGACAAATGTTGTAAATATTTAAATACCTCCTCCCCTTCCTTAGGTTACATCTCCTATCTTTCTTATTACCCTCCTTATCCCACATTTTTCATTTGATACATTGTTTAGTTGATCAACTTTTTCAATCACAATTATTTTCTTCCTCTCCATTGTTGTTCCAAATATGTCAATTTCATCGGGATGTTCCATTTCCCTTGCTTTCAACCTTCCCGCCATTTTTTTATTCAACTACACTTCCCATGATCACTTTAGGATTTCCTTCATTAAGTAACCCATCACTGCAATCACTCCTCATCGTTATTTTTCCTCATTGATGATGTCCCAAGCTCAATTTTCTACCCCAACTCTATCACAACCATGGCAAGAACATGGTTTTTCTATTGGATACAATGAAAAGAGGGCCAACAAAAAAAATTAGAAGCAACAAAAAAAAATAGAATTATTCACATCAGATCCCACACAAAAAGGTTTTTAACAATAATGGATCCAACATAAAAATTAGATATGTTAGTTATGAAGCCTAAGGTGACAAAACCAAAAAATAAAATGCTCCCCCAAGGTTATAACATTTCTAGTGTCGTGAGTATTGAGTTGGATTAGGTCCCACAAAAGGACCGAATTCAATTATAGAGAGAAATTGTTCATGGTGTGCATCATGGATTCCAAAATAGTACCCATGAGGTTTCTGAATTACACAAGAAAATAAAGCAATTGCAAAATGATTTGAAGATTCATAATTCCAAAGTTAAAGCCCAAGAAAATTAATGAAAAGAGCTCAAGCCTAAGAGACGGGACCAAGCAAAGCTATTGAGGTGGACCCTACAATCGTCACAAAGGAAACTCTAAAACTTGATAATGAATCCCTTTTGCTAAAGCAATAGAGTTTGGAGAAGCAAGTTAAATCATTTTGGAAAGACTTGCAAAGATCACAATCGTAATGCTCTTTTTGAAAGGGAAAATTAAAAAAATTAATGTTGAATGTGATATTCTAAGAGAAAAGGTTGTTATAAAACTTAGGTTTAAGAACTGGAGAGAAGGAATAACCCCAGAACAAGATCAACATGAGATCCAACTCTTGGGGAAAATGGATGAGAAAGAGAAAAATGAAGAAACTTTTGGGAAGCAAAAATTCTAGATCAAATGGCTACAAGAAGAGGACAAAAGCTTTGAATTTTTCCATCAAGTAATGATGAGAGATTGAAGTATCAATGGAATAAATAGAGTGAGGAACAACTCAAGTGAGGAGACAAAGAATCCACTAAAAATCAACAGTGAATTGTCAAGCTACTTCGTGGACATGCTCTCTAAGCCAAAATTAGACCAAAAGGGAGCCATTCAACAAATCTATGGAAATATTCCAAACCTTGTTTCATTGGACTAGAACAATAATTTAACTACAGAAGTATCTAAATAGGAAGTTATACATGTTGCCTTTGACCTATGTAGATATGATATGCCCAATTTTAGCACCTTTGATTATGAGAGAAAGCATTGGAACTTTCAACTGATTAACAATATAATGTCATATATTAATATCAAGTTGAATTATAAGAATGTTTATGTCATTTCAAGCTCTAGTAGAGATATTTTGGTTTATAGGTTCATATTAGTGGTAATATGAGCAATGTTTTGGCTACCTCAAATCAATAAACTAGATTAAAGGATGCTTAAGCTTTGTTAAGCTGATGTTAGGGGATCTTAATATAATTTCACTACTTATATACCAAAAAACAAATGAAATGGAGAACTTTTTAATATCTTTTTAATTGAGGTTTTCCTTTTATGATATACCACTAAGGTTATTGGATTCATTTTTTAATTCCTAATAAATTTATATTCAAAGTATGTGGTCTCATTCTTCTAAATTCATACATCTAAATATTATGCCATATAGTATGGGACAAAAGTATCCAATGGAAAACGTACCACTATGATGGTTCTTTAGAGACAATGTTTATCATTTGATCATGAACTTATTAAAATTTGTGATAAATAAGCTACAACGATTATTTGCAAGAAATAGTATTAAGGGATGACCCTCTTTGTCCTGAAATCTTTTTCAAACTCTAGATTGGAGAGTTTTTCAACCTCTAGTGGATGCCTTGAATCCTTGTTCCTAGCCATAAGGACATTTCAATGTACAATAATTGTTGGGTATATGTTATATTCTTTGCATGTGTGTGTGGGGGCGCTTCAGATATGACAACTGCGTCTGACGATCAAATTTTTTTTGGGCGGTTTTTGCTATTTTTAGCGGATTTTGCTATTTTTAGTGGTTTTGTAAATTAATCCCAAATCAAGGGATTAGGGTTTTGGTATCTACGGAATACCTAAAAACATTGTATATATTGTATGGTGAATGGTGAAATTCGATATAATGAATATTAGAAAGGTTTTCCCGGTTGAGGGTTTCCGGTATAAAATCTATGTGTACTTTGTGTATAAGCCATTGATTAATTTATGTCTTGCTTAAGAATCTATATGCATTGCTTTACTTCTCAGGTTTAAAACTTACAATAATTCCCCTATATCATTCTCAGAGGAATATGTCTCTACAATTTAATGGAAGCTATTAGACATAATTTATTTCCATTAGTAATGATGCAACATAAATCAAAGTAAGGATTTGTGACTTCCTCAGTGTAATTCTCTCTATTGTTTCTTTCTACAATATCATTATAGATTTCTTCATTTTTCTTTTTTCTTGTCTAGAGTTTTATGATGATGACATGCTTTGCTTAAATCCTGTTTTGAGACTAACTTCTTAACTTTAATCTTATTATTGTATTTTGTAGTTATTTGGGTGAACATAATGTTTCGTAGTTTGAGAGGCCTTTGCCTTCAATATGAGGGGAGCCACTATCCACCATTTCTCATATCATTATCAACAAAACCAATGAACCTTTCAAACCCAAAAACCCTAAGAAAACCTTGAAGATTACATTTCCCCAAAGAACTTAATTATTAGCCTCTCTCTCATCCTCCTCTATTCACTATGACCTCTATTCACTATGAATCACATGTGTTGCAAAATGCACCATATTATTATTGAATTTTTAGAACATCATTAAAAATATTTAATGTTTGACTTCTTGATTATGTATTAGAAGCATAAATGATGTGTTGCAAAATGCACCATATCATTACCCAATTTTTAGAGTATGGTTAAAAATATTAAATGTTTGACTTCTTGAATATGTATTACCAATCTAATTAAATAATACTTAAACAACCAATCTAATATTTATCAATAATGATAGAATATTAAACTACTAATTTAATATTTATCAAAAATAACAGGATAAAGAACCAACATTTTATCTTTTCAAAAAGAAAAGTGATCAGATTCACACATAATCAAAATTGATTTTCATTAATGAAATTAGATAAATCATAGAAATAGATTATATAATTTTGAATTACATTTTCTCCATTTCAAAGAGAAAAATGATAGGATTCAAACATAATCAAAATTGATTTTCATTGATGGAATTAGATAAATCATATAAATAGATTATAATTTTGGATAAGTTTAAGTTTTTAAAGTACTGAATCCAATAAAACAAAACAAAAATCCAAACAATAAATTATTATTATTATTTAAATATATTTAAATAATAGTTTATTTCATTGATACGTGAAACTATAATTTTTATATTATTAAATATTTCTACTTTGTTGTATAGGCGTGTATATAGATGAAATCAATTTACCATTATAAAATTTCTTCTCTCCTCTCCATTGGAAAGAACACAATACATTTAGAATCGGTTCCAAAACACGGAGGCCGACAATAAGTCGTGGACATGGACATGGACGATGGAGGAATCTTCATGTAATGAACCGAGTTTGAGATATTGGAGAGAAGTTCAAAACTTTCAATCATTCTTCAAACAAACAGACGTCTGGGATTAGGAAGTTAAATAAATCATTGTAACCGATGAATCACGTGGTGGCTTAGGAGGCTCTAAAATACTCGAGCCCCATCACTCTCACCCAGAGAGTGGACGAAACGGCTAAACGAATCCCAGTAAAATCTTGAAATAATGAATGCACGTTGTAGATCATCTCCATTATTGTCATTATTATTTTGTTCGTTTTTCAATTTAGCACAGCAGCAATATATTTTCATCACTCATCACACAATTTCAGAGTTTCTCACCGATTCTGCTCTGCTCTGCTCTTTGGTTTTGTCCATTCCACTCTCATTCATCTCATTCATCACTAATTCTGAATAGAATGAAGTTACCAGGATCTACTGCAAGCAAATCTCCGAACGCATCAAAAAATCTCCATTGCAGGACATTTTCCCTCCTCCTCCTCATATGGGTTCTGCCCATCATGTCTTACTGGCTTTTCTCTGTTCATTCCCACAGTTTTTATCGCATGCTGTTTCGTGGATTACGCTTCGCAGATTACAGTGGCCACCTTTATTATAACAGAACATCAGATGGGCATGTGGGTAACTTGGTCTCTGAAGAAGCTGACAGAAGGCAGGCTTATGGAAACAGTTCTGTTATTGCAAGAGTGCCTTCTGACCTGCAAGACCATGATAAAAATAGTGACAAGTCCGCAGATATATCTCCCAACCCCCCATCTACATGTGCTACAGTAGAAGAAATGGGTCTTGCCTTTTCAGGACGGACAGATGAAGCCAGTCTTAGAGTAAGGAAGATGATTCAAGATCACTTTGCTCAACATGGTATGCTCCACCATCAATCTCTCGTCATTTTTATTCAAGGTTTATTTTAAAAGAAAAATCTTCTTTTCACAATTAACTCGTGAGTGAGAGAACAGATAGTCCCGAGGAGCTGCCATCTCAGCCCATCTCGTCAATTCGTGGCACTGTCCCGTGATCGTACGTGGCATAAAGCCAAGCGGATTACAGGTTGCCCGACATTATTCCATGTGGGCTGATGGCAGGTGGCATAAAATGGATGATGACAAGTAGCGTACGGGTTACTCAATGTCATTCCACATGGCAATGGCCACATTACACCGCCAGCCATTAGGCATTGTATACGGGAAAGGTGTTGTCTAACTGTTCTACGTTTTGGTCCTTTTGGCTAGAATCTGGCGACAAAAATCTGCATGAAATCACAATTTTCTGTTGTTTAAATTGTATTTCTGAATGCAGAAATGGATTCAGCATGCTTAAAAACCCCTGGGGCACTCGGATTATACAGAATTAACCACTGAAATATGCATATCCAACAATTCTTGCCAGATTTCAGGCAAAATTAAACAGAAAATATCACCGGAAAAGGGCCAAAAGGTAGAACAGTTAGACTATGGCTTACAGGAAATATTAAGCACCATGCAGTGAGCCAATGATCGGCTTACTGCCTGGTGCATCCTGTCTGTTGGATACACACTATTCATCATCTAACAGCCAGGATGCACTAGGCAATGAGCCAATCATTGGCTCACTGCATGGTGCTTAATATTTCCCCATTGTATACGGGAAATATTAAGCACCATGCAGTGAGTCAATGGTTGGCTCATTGCCTGGTGCATCTTGTCAATTGGATACACACTATTTATCATCTAACAGATAGGATGCACCAGGCACTGAGCCAATCATTGGCTCACTGCATGGTGCTTAATATTTCCCCATTGTATACCACATGCAATCATTTTTTATACGCTTTCCACTGACCTCCTCACACATCAGGCTAAGTTGGTGTTTGATCTGTTCACACTTTTCCGTAAAATTTATTTAAACAACCAACCTACCTCCAAAGGAGAATCATTTTTGTCTTAGGAGTGGGCCCCTAGCCAGCATTAGCTAGCTTAACATTTGGAATAGTGGGACCCCAACCATCATTAACTGGAGCAATGTTCCTATGTAACTTCTTCTTCTCTTAGATAGCAAGGGCAAGCTTCCAAAGCTTATCAATCTAGGGTTGTGGTGAAGGCGTATAAGGCCAACAATGACAATGCTCTCACCTTTCATAAACAATGCAACAAGTGCTTGCCTCAACCTTTAGAGCACTGCATCTTCCTAGAGAGAGGAAGTGATACAGTTAATAGGAGTTTCCTTGCTCATAGTACAAGGAGTGCCTTCCCCCTATCCACCAAGAAAAAAAATAGTCTAGTCAATGGTGCAGATTAGATCAAATCCAACTCCACCTCAAGTATTTGAATGTCGATAATCTACCGGGGTGAAAAACTAAGCCAGTTAGCCTTAGTTGAAGATCATTCATTTTCTTCCATAAAAGAAATAGAATTTCAACTCTAATGTGCTACCAGGGAACACAACATTTGAGTCTGGACAACCCAAGGAAGTTTAATGTCCCCTAAGAAAGTGACCTTCCAAGAAATGGTAGTGATGCATTGCCCATAGAGTATTTTGGCCCAATTTAAGGCAAACATAGCATAGGATCAAAATCAAAATGGGTGATTAAGGTTCTCGGGTGACCATAGAGAGGGAATTTGGGCTTGGGGATGCAAAGGTGTAACCAATGGCCAAGAGACAGGCTCCCAAGTATAAGGGACCAGAGAAAAATGGCCTTCTTGGTTTCAATCAGGGGTTTCCACACACTATGAAGCTAAAAGAACTAAGTCATCTGCGTGGATTTAAGTCTCCAAATTTTGTTTAAGTGAATATCCAACACAAGCTTGTAGTCATTTGTTGGCTTGTATTCTAAAGTCGTTAACCTTGTACTTCTTAAAGGCGGTTTATTTAACCAAACAACAACCTATACCTGTCAATGGTGGCTTGTTGATCGATGGAAGTGGGATGTTTTATTGACCCTACAAAGATTCAAGCCTCTCCATTTACATGCTCATGCTTGTGTTTGTGCGAAACAGGTGGGGCCATGTGCAACTCTTCGATGAATTTGTCAATCTCCCCTAGCCAAAAAGGGTGACTTTTGTAGTGTATCCCATTGAATATCTCATGTAGAACAATTGCCACTTGCTCATGTTCACTAGAAGCAGCATTCAGTGAAAAAAAAATAACTATCGTCATCCAATCCTTCCTCCATGTTATGGGGGATTGCAGGCCTAATTTCATGAAGGAGGAGTTAGGGATGATCTCCTTGATCAACTCGAGGACAAGTTTATCGAGATTGGCTACCCTAAACACGCCCTTCAACTTAGAATCAAGGATCTAGTCCCATGTTTGTGCATCAAAAATGTCTCTGACTGTGTTGATGCCTCTTCTGAAAGACTATAGATTTGAGATCCATGCTAACTTGGTCAACGCTTTTCCTTCATAGAGCATAGTCCAAATATGATTCCTTATCCTATCCATATCAGGAAAGGGTTAATATCCCTCCCGAGCCTTCCAAATCCTATGAGAAACAAACATCCCTTTCACCTTAACAATGACCGAGGTAACAATGAGAATCTGTAAGTTCAGGCTCCAACATGATTTCTTACCCTAGGGAGTTCCTTGGTGTATACAAATTTACAATATCACAAAGTAGTGTTCAAGTCTTGTTACTTTCCATCAGCGTAGTGTTTTGATCAATGTAGTTGGTTTGGACCACCATCCTGTTTGTAATAGTATTTCTTTTGGCTAGAGCTAGAACGATTTTATTTTCTCTTGCTTCAAGCTTTACAAATCACATTTATATTCCAAGGACTTATGTATCCTAGTTCATAGAGTTTAGAATCTTCCCCAAACCTCAAGGGCAAAGAGATTGGATTTTATGGTGGGAGTCTGCCATTTGCAGAATTGTTAAATTCATTAGAGGTTGGGGAAGAATGGTGCCCATTCAAGAAAATGAGACCTTAAGGTTGCAAGGAAAAGGCTAGAAGAGGTGAGAATTTTTCTTGAGGAATATATTTTCAATTCCTTCTTGTAAGAAGACACTAATAAGACGGAAAATTTCATTAGAAGCGAAGAGGAGTATGCAGCGAAAGGAGCAAGAATGTGTTCTTATTTGCAGTGGATTCAAGAGGTTGATGACCCTCAAAGTTTTATTTTGGTTTCCTGAAAATGAAAAATGTTTCAGAACAAATGCTTGGACTATGAAAATCAGATGGTTTTTTGGAGGAAGATTTATCTCAGATAAAGAATGTGTTTGGGTTGCACTTTCAAAACATCTTTTCTCCCAATGCTTTATCGGATAAAGTAGTTGATGCTAGGTAGTAGGAACCAATGCTATAAAGTCATTCCCAATAAGGTCTCCCTCGTGGAAAGAGATAGATTGAATGGTGATATTACTGAGGAAGAATGTCTAGTCGCCTTAAACTCGATGAAAAACAGAAAATCTCCTGGTATAATGGCCTACCTTGTGAATTTTTTAAAACAATATGGGAGATTATGGGTGATGACTTGTATCATATGGCTAAGTATGCTTTCTCCCAAAGTCATTTGTTAGATTGTTTGAACCAGGGCTTGATTAAACCCATTCCTAGGAATGCTGCCAGAGATTCTATTAGTGGGTGGCATCCCATAACGTTGTTCAATGTATCTTATAAAATCCTAGACAAAGCAGTGGCCATGCAGTTTAGAAAACTGTTGCACGCATTGTTACACAAGCACAGATTGGATTTGTTCAAGAAAGGTTTATTTTAGTTACAAGGATTTATGTTTGGGAAGCTATGGAATGGGCAACAAAGGTTCAATAAAGTTCCAAATTCCTCAAAATTGATTTTGATAAAGCCTATGATAGGATTGATTGGAGCTTCATCACTGAAACATTGCATTGCCTTGGTTTTGGTGCTCATTGTGTGGATATGGTGAATACTCTCTTTTCACATGCTTCAAATTTTGTTTCAATGAATGGCTCCTTTTCTAATAGGATTATTCTTCACCTATCCATTCAGCAAGGTTGCCCATTAGCTCCTTGCGTATATGTTTTAACAACTAATGTCTTGGGTTATCTTTTTGAAGCAGCTAGGATACAGGGGTAGATCTGGGTTATATCTCTTCTAGGGTATTTTGAGATGATTAATAACCCTTTTGCTGATTACTCTTGTTAGGGTTGATCAAGAATCAATGATTATGTTAGAAGTTGCATCGATAATTTTTGTTCTGCCTTGGGTGCAGGGGTAAGGATCTACAATTCAGACCTTTAGCTCATTCGGCTTGAAGATATTCTTACTCGGATTCCTAGAACCCAGAATTTTATTTTCCCTTATGTGATTGTTAGATTTTGGTGTTGATCTCTCCTCTGCTAGTATATGGGATTGGTGTTTCAAAGGTCGCAATTGAAATTTGGTATTGGCAATACAAAGATCTCCCCTTTGCTGGTAAGTTGACAATTCAAGCATCCTACATTTACTATGTTTCTTGTTGGCTTCATAACTGTACCTAGTTTGGAAAATTGGAGAAAATCTTGAGGTCCTTTCTATGGGCCAAATATGGACGCAAAAGGGGCTTGTCTATTGTCCCTTGGGTTGTGTGTGTCCTTCCTAAAGATGAAGGTGGATTGGGCTTGATAGATATTATTGATCAAGGAAGAGTTCTTGCAGTCAAGTGGGTGGTCAGATCTTGGAAGGTAATGCTCCATGGCAAGTCCATTTGAGACGCATAATTTCTCAGGCTCGGTGTAACCTCAAGGTGAAAGCGTCTTTTTGCTTATGTGATATTATTGATCTACTCATAATTTTGGGCTCTTTCATTCTAAAAAGTTTTGGGAATCCTGGGGGGTGGTCACCAAGAATCTATGTTAGAAATTTTATAGTAGCGGGTTTGGTTGGGATTTTGCTAATCAACCGATCTGGAGTTGGACAATGAATGATCAAAGTGCAGCTGCAATCCCTCGATTTCAAGTTCTAAGATTCAGCTGGAAAATAGTTTTACTTTGGAAAGATCTATGGGACTTGGAATCTAGATCTTGGATTGATTGGAGAACTCTTGCTCACCAAAAATCTCCTTTAGCTTCTAACAGAGTAACTATTGGTGTGATCTACAATTTCGTTCCTTTGGAAGAGCGACGTAAAATAAACATTCATAGAGCCCTATTTTGAGAGATTGGGGCTGGTTATTTGGTAAGCCTCTTCATCTTTATGATACCAAGGAACTTTATTGTCTACTTCACAAGAAGTCTCCCTTAGGCCCTACATTGAATCCTATATGAGCTTCAATGGATCTGGGAAAGAGATGGATTAAAATACTGATAATGTTTGTACCCTCAAAATCTCCTTTAAATTCAGCAATACAATTGTTGGTGAAATCACAGTTTTTCATTGTTTAAATTGTATTTTTGAATGCATAAATGAATTCAGCATCCTGAAAAACCCATGAAGCACTCAGATTATGCATATTTAACAACTGAAATCTGCAATTCCAACAATTTTTGGCCGGATTTCAGGTAAAATTAGCCAGAAAATATGACTGGAAATTGTCAAAAATATAGAACGTTTAGACTACGTCTATTACATAGTACTGTAAATTTGGACAAGATTGTGGGCGTAAGGTTCAGCTTCAAATCCACTAAGCTTTCCAAGTCACTGTCCATTGGTGTGCAACTCTACTTGGGGATTCAAAACAATTAGTTTTATTTACCTACTTGAATTTATGGAATTGGATTATAGTTTCTGCTCTGTTTAATCTTTGGGAAATGTGCTGCAAAATTATTTTCAAGAATAATGTAATCTCTATCTCTTCCTTGAATCTTGGTGGGAAGAGGGAGGATCTCAATTGCTTGCCAAAGGCTACTTGTTGTTTACGGAAGCAAAAAAGCAGATGCTTCCGGTTATTCTGATTTGATTCCAGTCTTATTAGCTCTGAGAAAAGCTTGACTGTACATTATCCCTTGATCTTGTACATATTGTTCTCCTTTTCTATATATTTGTGTAATAGAAGTTTTCTCAACCAAAAAAAAGGTGTGTTGTTACCTTCCAGCATCCTGACAATCCATTTAGCACACAAGGCCTGAGCCTGCAGTATGGGTTCCAGTGATTCCCACACCCCCCAGTCTCTAGGGGTGTAACACAAGTTCCAAATGACACGATGGAAGGGATTGAGCCGTGGCTTGGGAGGTCTGCACTAGCTATACCTCTCATTTGGAAGCCTTTGGTTCGTACCACCCCAAGCATGCAAGACTATGGGCATCTAAGAAGAAATTTGGGTCTAGAATGAAGTCCAAATTCCACCAGCTCTGTTATCAAAGACATATTCTTATGCAATCTGTAGTAGAATTTGAGAGACCTTTAAACCTTCCCGATATTGTGGCAGGTGCAGCAAGAGTCAGAGAACTTCCTCCGGAACAGTTTTGTAGACAAAATTTTGTGTTTGGAAGAGCATCTGAAGCTGGATTCGGAAACGAGATGTACAAAATACTAACTGCAGCAGCATTGAGTCTTTTATTGAACCGTTCTTTAATTATAGGCAAAAACAGGTTAGTGTTTTTTTCCAAGCTTCATAATTTGAAATACAGAAGTTATTGGATTTAAATTGAAATTGAGTTTTCTGAGTAGAAATTGGTCAATGTAACATGAAACAAAGTATATTTATGAAAATGTCTATATCTTTCCGAAGACATTGAAAAAGACCACCACTGCAAAGCCACAGCAAGGAGTATTTATTATAGAGATTAACAAATAAAACAATTGGTCAGAAGGAACTTGAGAATGGTTGCAAATAATTGATTATGAAATTTCTTCTCAATTTCCAGGGCAGAACTCCCCTTTGGTGATTACATTGCATACTCTGACCAGTCATTTAGTCTGAAAGAGACAAAGCTACTTTGGGCGAGGAATGACTGTGCAGGCAAGTACAAAAGGCCTCTTGTTATGAGAATTGACGATTTTCAAGAGCCAACACAAACTGGTGTTCTCTGCGAGAACTGGATAGAATGGAAACAGCCTATTGTTTGGTAAGGTCTGTGGCATGTCCTAAAATTACAAGACTGCAAAAACCATCACTTCTTTGGTTTGTCTCTATATATGTGCTTATCACTTGAAGTAAGGGATTATAAAGCTTAGTGAAGATGATAAGATTCAACCTATTATTGATGTGGCAGGTTCCGGGGTACCACAGATACTATCGCAATTCAATTTTTCTTGAAGAATATACATCCCGGCATGAGAGATGCTGCTTTCATGCTGCTTGGAGATCCAAGAGTACCAAGTTCCAGGCCTAATTTATTTGGAGAGCTAATGAAAGTCATCATTTTTCCCAGGCAAGCTGTAGAAGAAGCTGTGAATTGGGCTTTAAATGGTGGTCCTGATCCAGATATTACGTTACATATGAGAATGCGTGCAAGCAGGTATTATTGTACCCTGTCAATTTCTGTTGTTGGAATTGGAAAATTTCAAAAGGAATTTTCCCTTCTGCATGTGCATGAAGCTGCTGCTCGTGGGATGAATATACAATTAGTTTTTAGATGATGAAAGAAAAACCTTATATACATCAAGGATACGAACTAGCCTCTTCATTGATTACAGTCCTGTTGATTTTTTAGAGAAAATATTTTATATTATGTTTGCAAGGATTTTATAATAATGGGGCTAAGTGCCTCTGGTTATGTTCACAATAATTTTTCAGTACCGGGGCTAAGTCCCTGAGACATAATAAATTGTAACGATAACAGTCATCCCAGAGACATTATATTAATTATGGTGGAGTCTATCCCCGCCCCATTCATTGTCATGCTCAATGCTAGTAGCTTCTGCCTGTGCTTTTCAATGGGAGCTCCTGCATGTGCTTTTCAAAAGGATAGGGAATCCTCTAGATAGAGGATGAAATTGTTTTGCATGATCCTATGTTCCTCCCTCGTCACCTTTGTTGTCTACATGATGCCAATGGTGTGCATGTCATTCCCTCCATTAGCCTGCCTCGACTCTCGATATCCTCCTGAAACATTTAAACGATTCGGCCTAGACCTCCTGAAACACGATCAGCTTACTTTATTCTGAGGTAGACATGAGTGAATATCCTGGGACAATAACACCATACATCTGGTGGAATTATGTTTCTATCTCATTCAGGATCTTTACTCCTCAATATTTTATCTCCTTGGCCATTAAAAAGACATTCTTCCTAAGAATCATCGATCTAGAATCTCCCATGCCTATAATGAAAGTTGCCTCTCCAACTAACCATTTTCCAGCCGTGTGAGATCTCTCTGGTTCCTATCCATTTCTCTATCTTCTCTTCTATATTGACATCTCTCTTTTACCTCCTTTTACTTGTAACAAAATCTATTTTACCATTTGTTTCTCTTAAGGGCAACCAAAAAAATGCACAAAAGATTTGCAGCAACTATGATATCCTCAAAATTTGAATTTCCTGCTACAAATAAACTGTCTGTCTTGTGTATGCCAACTCATACTTATGGTGTTATACAAGTCCTGTTTCTTACCTTTATCATCATTATCCCATAATTTCACCTTCATTATTATCCTTCGTCAGTCAAGCACCAATACTATTCATTAGCTCCACTTCCTCATTACTTGATCCCAAATTATCTGGATTTATTATTTATTAGGGTGGGGGATTATAATGAACTTTCTAAGGCCTAGACCAACCCCTATGTTTGCATCCTCATCTGCTAATGGGTTGACATCCTCCTAATATGAATATTCAATAAACTCAATGCTCACAAAGTAGTACTTTAATTCCTGGCCTGTTGTACCAAATCTTTCAGATTCCAATCCTGAAGGGCCTAAATTCCCTCAATAATGCTTATTACTAGCGGTGAATCTTTCATTACTGTCATCCTGTTAATCCTCATATCTTTGGAGGGTTGAAGACCTGTCAGGGCTGCAAATTCTGTTTCAAATCCTAGGCAGTAGAACATAAACAGAGAACCACCACATTCATGAACTAGTCCACCATTTACAGACCTTCCTGGGTCGCCCTTAGTAGCCCCATTAAACTTTATGACTGCCCTGCCCTTTGGGACAACAAGCTGGGCGAGGATCTTAGTATAATTGTCTCTCATTAGCTGAATTTCAAGAGTAGATTTACTAGTCTTTAATCTCAAGAAGCAACAACTTCTGATGTTGCAGAGAATAAACCAAAAATGGTGTTCAATTTTTATTACAGAGAAAGAGAGTCTGAAGAAATTATAAATGAAGACAATAATGGTATGCTACTCCACAAACTTCTGTTGCTAGATACTCTGTATCACAGTTCAGAACAGATTCAAAGATTGAATCCAGGTCTCTACAACTGATTTAAGTTTGGCCAAGTTCCTTTTCCTTGTTTGAGTCAGAGAGGTCGTAAAGAAGTTTATGGCCATTACATTATCGAAAAACTCAGAGATGACTTTTATTAAAATCAATATCTTTTTTTATATCTCTGTCCTCAACAATTCTCTTGCTTTGGTGGTAACGTCAATTACACCGCCTAAACCTGTTGGGTGAATTGTAACAAGGGTAAACAGTACCCCTAATTTGGAAACCCTAACCAGCTACCCTGTTGGGTAAATTGTAACAAGGGTAAACAGTACCCCTACTTTAGAAACTCTAACC
>JZKD02S2084179.1:9088-30327 GCA_000966675.3 Picea glauca
AGCTAGTAAGAGTTTGATTGGAGAATTGTTAGAAGCCTGTATGGAGAATTGATGCTACAGCAGCAAGAGACTACAGCAAGGTCATTACAAGTGGTTGATTTTCTTCATGCATGAGAAAGTGTGTGTGTCAGAGCTAGGAGCCATCGAAAGGAGACCTACGACATCAAGGTTCAGGTTGTAAGTTCCTCTTTCAATTAATTAATACAGTAATATGTCCCTTTCCCATAAAGATGATGTCACTTTATTACATGATTCCTTGATCACATGTATAGACTAGCTATTGAATATATTAATCTACCTTTACTTTGATTGGTTTGTTCTGTCGTAATCTGAACGGAGCAAGAGCATCGGAGCGAAGCTTGGAACAACAGAGACTTTGGAAAGAGTTCATAAGGTATGTCCATATTCCTTTATCTCTCGGTTCATTCGATAGGCTAGATCTAGGGAAATAGTAGTATTCTGTCCTGTTTTGTTCTAGATCCAGGTGGATTTAGGGAGATCGGTTCGTGTCCGCACTTACGGATTTATCCAATAACAACTATAAATTCCATGCTTCTTCTTCTTCTTATGTGTAGATGGTTAACGATTTTGGGTTCTATCTTTTCTTTCGTCTCGTTGCTACATTTCTCTAGTATGTTTTTCAATATTTTCACAGATGAAGGATCACTTAATGCTTTTACACATGATTGCAAAAATCCTTTGATTGTACTTAATTGTCCCTTGGGTTTCATTCTGTTGGTATGATCCAGTGAGGGTGACATCTCATATTCTAGGGCTTCCTTGCTTCATTGTGCAATCGACGCTATGTCCTCCTTCTGAAATTCTTGTCGGGCTTCTTTAAAGGTCTCCTTTTCCTTTTATGCGTCGAACAACTTTCTTGGTTCATTGTTCTTCTTTAGCCATTGGTTCTTTGTTGGTTCCTATCGAACTGCGTCATTTCTTGTTTTTGTTCCTCCACAAGTGACTATATTGATTTTTCGTCCATCATCCCTTGCTTCGGCTAAAATCCACTAGACATTCTAATTGTTCTGGTTCCTCTTTTCCTGAATATTTACTAGTAGTGTCAGACATTCCTCTGTATCATGGTTCGATGCACGAAAATACATACAAGTTGTTGGTGGAAGTGGACATTCTCGTGCATAATTTCCTGGTTGCTAACAATTATGACTTGTGACTGGTCCTCTACCATGTCTGAAACCTCCTCTAGCTCATCCTCCTCCTCGGTATCCTTCTCGATCACCTCTCGGTGCATCATACTGTGGTGCCTGATTGTACTATGCGATATTGTACTAAGGATGTGTCGGGCTACACTGTGGCTACACGTTATTGTATGGTTGTTGTGCAATATTGTACTGTTGTTGCGCAGTGTTGTATGGAGCTGGGGATTGATTGAACTGTGGCGTTGCTTTCCCAGTCATCATTTCGGCCTGTACCCTATATGCATATAATGTTATTTCCCGCATCAGCTCCATAGTTATACAATCTTTGTCATCCTGTCCCACTGACTTACAAAAGGTGCAGTATGAATTATTTGGAACTGCCTGGTATTTCTGCATCATTGTGAAGTGATAACGGTCATGACCAAGTTTCTTTCATATTTCACACCATAATCCTCCTTGTGGAAGACGATTTGGCATACCTATTGCCATATACTTCGTGAATGTTAGGAATTCGTTCTTGTGGTGTCTTTTCCTCCTACATGTGGTTCACCAAACGACTTCTCGTTTGTCCTTGTTATTATTTTGGTTCAGCTGAAACGTTAAACTCTTCAAATCCTCCTTCAGTTATTCGATAGATGGGTCCATCTACTGGTACTAGTTCTTTTCCAGTTGCAAGGCTGCCTGCAGAGCCTCTTCCTGCGTCTGAAACTTCTATTGTCATAAGGGATATTTTAAGTGTGGGAGTAGTGAGTTGACAAATAGGTGCCAATGTTGCATCTCAGTCATAAGGTATTTTAGTTTTCCCTTTAGTCCCTTGAATCTCTGGTCAATCTCCCATACAGACTCTCCTGGTTTCTGTCTTATCTAAATCATCTCGTTCATGTACTGATTCTCTAATCTTGGCTTTTGGAACTCATTAATCAGTAGCTTCTTAATGTCTTCTAGTGTCCTTGTCATCCCAGGGGCACTGTTTGTATATAGACTCATGTACCAGTCTAGTCTGTGGTATCTTAGCGTAATCGCTAGTTGCGTGAGTTTGGTATCTTCATCAGTGATCTACTTTTCTTCCCATATCTTTGCACAAATGAACAAATGCTTCTTAGGGTCTTCTACTACTTCCCCTCGAAATTCTGGTAATCTGATAGTGGGATTGTGTCCTGCCATTCTGAATACTAAACTAATACCTCCTCCATGTAGTGTATATACTTGACTAGTGTTTCTTGAACTAGCTCCTCCAGTTGTTCCTCCTAGTGTATATGTGCTTCTTGCTATCGGACTTCCTTTGAAATTTGGCTGTCTAAACGGTGGTGTTCTCTTTGGTGTATTAGTCGCACATGGGTTTATGGGTTCCACACTGACATTAATATGAATATGACGGTTGCGTTCTCCTCCCATTCTTGGGCCTCTCATCTTCCTCTCATATTTTTCATGCAATATTTCCTCAATCTTCTCCATAGCTCGGAGATCCTCTACCTGTTCCTCATCGCTCGCCAAGCCTTCCCTCGCGGCTACGACACTCTTCTTAGTATTCACCTTATATTGGTAGGGTACTCTGCTATGCATCATTCCTGATGACGCCAAGATCCACTTGATATGGTCGCCATCCATCATGATTGGGTCCAAGGGTTCCTCCTCCTTCTTTCCTTTATCCTTACCTCCTTCCATTTATCCTGTCTCTGTCGGTGTTTCCCCCCTTTGCCCATGCACATAGGGAAGTTTAGTTGTCTGATTCCATTTTCATTACACCTTTTTTATATAGTAGTATCTTAATAGAAGTATATAAGGATTGAATGTACCTTCCTCGAGTTCCATGCAAAAATTATTACTCTGCTGCGTTGTATGACTTCATTGTGTCAACTACAAATTTGGTGATGAACTCTGCCACAGTACTATCAAGCCAAAAGTCTGTTGAGCGGGTGAATTTTTTGTTCACCTGATATAACTGCTCAATCTATACTGGGGTCCAATATAGTTGTCGAATCCAATTCATCATGTGGTTATCCTTCAACCTTAGTATCCACTCCTATAGTAGATGTGGAAAATCACAGAAAAAGACTTCGTGTAAATCAATCAACACATATTTGTCTAGATATTTGCGAGGTGTGATTCTAGGGTTTCTATTGTCTTGTTGTGAAAACTCTATCTCTTTGGTTCTCAACCAGCCTTCTATTTATGCTTTCGTGGGGTTCCAAGGTATCAACATTCCCTTCTAATGGCTCATTTCTCTTCTTGTTTCGCCCTTTCTTTTCTCATTCAATCTATCTCATCTACTAAGTCTTATCTTGTTCCTATTAACATGACAACATAACCATTTTTTGGTTATCTACTTTCCCTTTCCATCTGATTTATTGACCTAGGGTTCATGTCTTTCATGTTTCCAAAAAAGCCTCTAAAACTATTGGCCCTTCTGGTAAACCAGAAGGCAACAAAGTACACAGAGTGCACTGCGCAGTCTCACCAAAGATAGCTTTAAATAAGTGGTTATAAGACTTAGGAATTTACAGCCTAGGATTGAGTATGAGATAGGGGTTTATTAATCAGAGACATATACTACGAATTGTGATTGGAATCTACTATTAGTCACAGGTGCATATTTATCTCTCATAGTTTAATTCCCGAACAACACAATCGTATTTCATAAAAATGTATTAACTCATTCATTAAGCATAACAATTAACTACTGAAAGAAAACAAAGATATACATGCATTCATCAAATTACACAGATATTACCGTGGTTCACCCCCTCCTAGGCTACATCCACAAAGATTTGGATCTTGGCTATTTTATTATGGTAGTTCTGCATCTCTAGCACCACGCGCTTACAATTCTCTTTAGACTAGTAAGATCTGTATGAGGTGAACTAGATCGCACCAGGCTCCACAGCTTGCGATCTAATCCTCAGATATTTCTTCTCTCCTCAGTTCTTATCTCAACATATTACAAAAATGGTTCATAAAAGTATTACATAACACATTAGCTCATACATATTATGATGGAATATTACAAAAGCCGAACTAATACAATAAGTGAACCAACCTTTTTTATGATACCTGTGTATCTATATTTATATATATCGGGCTCTTTATCCATTTACAATGTATTATCGAAACCCTAACCCTAACAATGTTAGGTATTCCTCCCATGCACGCATGTTGTTCTTCCTCCAGCTGTTGCTTTCCTTGTGCACACTTTCTTGCATGCGCGCATGTTGTGTTACGTTCCAACTGTTACTTCAGTTTATGCACACTTTCTTTCCCACAATCATCCTTCTTTCCACTTCGGTCTGGTGCCAAAAACCATACCCTGTCAGACTGATAGTTCCTACAATCACCCATTAATGTTGTGCAAATTCAAAATAGGGACCATAGAGAAACCTAAGATAGCTATGGTGGGAGAATACTGGGACCAACAAACTAGTAAAAAAATACAGAGTTTGTTGTGGGACTATGAGGATTTGTTCCCAAAGAATTTTTCAGAGTTAAAGGGAATCAAAGGAGTTATGGTAGAAATGAAAATTGAATTGAAACTAGGATCAAAGCCAGTGAGGCATAAACCATACCACCTTAACCCTAGAGTAAAAGAGAAGGATAAGAAGGAGATAAACAAGATGTTGGAAGCCAGACTTATTTTGTAGTGGAAGAAGCAGAATGGGTCATCCCAATAGTCATTCAAGGAAAGAAAGGCACAAAGGATATCAGGGCCTATGTAGACTATAGAATCCTTAACTCTACCTATGTGCATGACCCTTTCCCAACACCTTTTACTGATGAGGTGCTAAAACAGGTTGCGGGGAAAGAAGCATACTCATTCAAAAATGGATTTTCAAGGTACCAAAAAGTAAGGATTGCCAAAGAGGAAAAAAATAAGACCACATTCAAAATAGAATGGGGATCTTTCACATATAATGTTTTTCCATTTAGCTTAAAGAATGCCCCTGCAGTTTTCTCCAGGATTGTAATAACTTCTTTTAGAGAGTTCATTCACAACTTTATAGAAGTCTATATGGATTATTGGATGATATACAGTCTTCTCAAGGAACATGTAGCGTTGTTACATCTAATGTTTGACAAATGAAAAGAAATGCATATATCATTGAATCTCAGAAAGTGTATCTTCTGCGTACTACATGGGAATTTGTTGGGCCACATAGTATGTCGAGAGGGAGTATTGGTAGACCCAACCAAATTTGTGGTTATTGTGAACATGCCACCACCTACGAGTGCTGAGCAGTTGCACTACACACTGGGACACACAGGGTACTATCGCAGGTTCATCAAAAGATATGCAAACATCACTACACCTCTAGAAACTCTATTGAAAAAGGATGAAATGTTCCAATGGACCCAAAAATGTGATAAAGCGTTCGATACCCTAAAGGAGAAGCTCATCACAACACCGATTCTAATATTCCCAAATTGGTAAAATGAATTTCATGTCCATGTAGATGCTTTAGGTATTTCCTTAGGAGATATCCTAGCACAACCTGCAGATGGAGCCATTGATCATCTTATCTATTTTGCGAGAAGGAAGTTGTCACAAGCTGAGTGCAACTACAAAACGACAGAAAGGGAGGGTTTAGCCATGATTTATGCTTTGAAGAAGTTTAGACATTATTTGTTAGGTTCTCATTTCAATTTCTTTACTGATCATTCTACACTGAAATATCTAGTTAACAAACCTATGTTGGAAGGGAGAATTTGTAGTTGGTTGCTACTATTTCGATAATTCTTCTTTGAAGTAATTATTAAGACTGGAAGATGCAAAGTAGGACCTGATCACCTATCTAGATTAGAGTCAGGGGAAAGTGACGAAGCAGTTGACGATCATCTCTAAAATACAAACTTGTTCTGGGTTGAGGCCATACCATAGTATCTGGAGGACATAACAGTTTTCTTGAGTACAGGAGCCTGCCTAGAAACATATTTCACGACCCATAAATTCCATATGGTTGTTAGAGCAGCAGATTACTAGTTAATCACAGAACTTTTGTATACATTTTTTAATGTTTAAGACATTATTATAGATGTTTTCATTTCATTAGATAACAATAGCATAATCCAAGATCACTGAGAAATACACAATCACAAGAGACACAACATTTATCCTTGGAAACCCTCTAGGGGAAGAAAACCCAACAAAACTTCCTTAATATAGATAGCCAATATAATGCCAAAAGATCTCTTATGCTAATACAGAAAGTCCTCTCCTAGATATGCGCCACTGTCTCTCTCCTTTGCTGGTAACATATCAGAACTTGTCCTTCAAAATGAGCAAGTGATTTATGTCTAAGTGAGGCACTAGCCTCCTTTATTTATACAAGTACGGCATGTGTGAAGTGTCTCTTCACTAGCAGGGCCGAATTCTCAAACTGGGTGGGTAAACCCACCTTTATTATATTTCTAGGTCTCTTTAATAACTGTTGGGGCCGACTTCTTATTCTGCCTATTACAATTGTCTTTTGACCAATCCGCAAAAGGGGATTTGGTCCTATTATAATAACCAACATGATCAATCCACAATGGGGATTGATCCTATGAATAATATATTAATAGTAATAAGAATACTCTTTGCAGTTACATTATTTCAACACTCCCCCTTAACAAGAAGGGTATTCTTCAACAACATCATGCAAGAGAGAGAGAGGACAACATCATCAATATCATCTTCGCTGGCATATCTATAAATCATCAGAAGTTTTCTTCATCGACAACATCATCATTCTCAAAGGAATTCCATCATCATCTGCATCAATATGTATTAGTATAAAAATGGATACATCATCATCATCATAGCACAAGGATGGCTCATCATAATACAACATTGGCTTTACGTCACAACTATCAAGATGGAAGCTCAATACTTGTCTCATCTCATCATCTTTCTTTATGTCATAGCACTCAAGCTGGAAGAAAGATACTCATCCTATTTTATGTCACAACCATCAGGTTGGAAGCAAGATAATAGACTGACTTTACGTCACAGCTATCTAGATGGAAGCTCAGTGCTAGTCTCATCATATCATCTTTCTTTATGTCTGACGACTCGGTCAGAAGCAAGGAATGTCTCATCTTGATTTATGTCTGACAACTCGGTTAGAAGCAAGGAACACATCTCATATTGCTTTACATTTGACAACTGGGTTAGAAGCAAGGATCATTTCATCTTACTTTACATCTGACAACTGGGTCAGAAGTAAGGAACATCTCATCTTTCTTTATGTCTGACAACTAGGTCAGAAGCAAGGAACACATCTCATCTTGCTTTACGTCTAACAACTAGGTCATAAGGAAGGAACACATCACATCTTTCTTTACATCTGACAGATAGGTCAGAAGCAAGGAACACATCACATCTTGCTTTATGTTTGACAACTAGGTTAGAAGCAAGGAACGCATCACATCTTGATTTATGTCTGACAGCTAGGTCAGAAGAAAGGAACACATCACATCCTTCTTTACATATGACAACTAGGTCAGAAGCAAGGAACACATCACATCTTGCTTTACGTCTGATAGCTGGGTCAGAAGAAAGGAACACATCACATCTACTCCCCCTTTCGAGGAAGGTCCTTTTGGACTATGCCAAGATTATCTCGGAAGTACTCAAAATTTACACGAGATAGAGACTTGGTCAACACGTTAGCAACCTATTCATCGATGCTAATGTATTGGAGCTTCAAGGCTCCTCTCTGTACCATGTCATGGATGTAATGATAGCATATCTCTATGTTCTTCGACCTATTGTGGAATACATAATTCTCTATCATCTTTATGCATCTCTGGATGTCACATAGAATCAAGGTTTCTCTCATCTCTAAGTCAAATAGGCCGGTCAACAACTTTCGAAACCATATAGCTTTGCAGCTAGTAGAACATGCGGCAATGTATTATACTTCTGTTGTGCTGAGAGAAATGATAGATTTCTTCCTACTCTGCCATGAGATCATGGCTGATCCCAAACTGAAACAACATCTTGAAGTGTTTCTCCTATCAGAAACACTTCTTACCCAATTTGCATCAGTATATCCACTCAATGTGAAATCATGATCTCCATCATAGCTGAGACCATAATCTATTGTACCTTTAAGGTACCTCATCACATGTTTTGCAGCCACTAGGTGAACACGTCTGGGTTCTACCAGAAACTAACTCAAGGTGTTCATAGAAAAACAAATGTTTGGTCTGTTGTTTGTCAGGTACACCAATGATCCAATAATCTGTCTGTACAGTGTGGCATCAATCAAATCTGACGAAGTATCGACCAACAACTTCAGCTTCACTTCCATGGGTGTATTCATGGGTTTGCATTCCAGCATGTCGAATCTCTTTAAGATTTCAACCGTGTACTTCCCTTGGTTAAGGAATATCCTCTCAGGACTCTCCCATACCTCAAGACCTAAGAAGTAATGCATTAGTCCAAGGTATTTCATTTCAAATTCTGAGGCAAGTCTCCTTTTACATTCAGTGATGAGATTTTCTTCTCCAGTTAAGAATAAGTCATCCACATATAGTAGTAATATTAATGGCTCATTATTCATAATTTTTAAGTAGAGATTTGAGTTTTCTTTATTCTTGGTAAATACTAAGCTCATCAAGAAACTGTCTATATGGCCATACCAAGCTCTAGGAGCTTGCTTCAATCTGTATAAGGCTTTCTTCAATCTGCAAACATGAGACTTCCTGTCTTCAACCTCAAATCCTTGAGGTTTCTCTATATACACTTCCTCTTCAATGAAACTGTTTAGGAAAGTTGTCTTCACATCCATCTGGTGCAGCTTCCACGTCATCTTAGCTTCAAGAGCTATGATGGTCTTGATCGAAGTGTATCTAGCCACAGGAGAGAATGTCTCTTCATAGTCAATGCCTTCCTTCTGGGAAAATCCACGAGCAAGAAATCTTGCTTTATACTTCTCAATACTTCCATCAACAACATGTTTTATTTTGAAGAGCCATCTGGAGGATACCACACCTTTATTCTTTGGTTTGGGAACTATTTCCCATGCTTCGTTCTTCATTATGGATTGGTATTCCTCTGTCATGGCATCTTCCCATTCTTTCCTCTAAATGGCTTCTTCAAAACAGGTAGGATCCTCTTCTAGGAGATCACATATCAAAGCCATATAATTGGAGCATGGCTTTGGTCTTTTCACCTGTCTCGTGGTTCCTTGGGGAACACCGTACTTCTCTCCATCTTAAATAAGATCTCTATCCCAAGATGGATTTCTTTTATGGAGGATCTTCATTTGAGGAGGTTCTTTCACTTCTACTATATCATGGTCTTCTAGAAGTTCCTCATCAGGGGAAGTTACGAATTCCCTCACTGGTTCTACAACTCTGGGAACCTCCCTCATTGCAGTATTGGGGATTACGGGTTCCTCTTCATATACCTCTTCAATATGGCATATTTTATATTTATTGAGCATTGTATCTTCATCAAAGGTCACATCCCTACTGATCTCAATGTGAAGTTGACCTGGTATATAGATTATGAAGGCCTTGGAGACCTCAAAGTATCCCACAAATATTCCCTTATTTCCTGAAAGATCTAGCTTGTTTCTCTTTTCTTTAGGTATATGAATAAACAATGGACAACCAAATATTTTGAGATGGCTTACCTCTGGATTCTTTCCGGTGAACATCTCTTCCGGTGTCTTGATCCCAAGTGCACTATGGGATAATCAGTTATGCACATAAACAACTGCCATTGTTGCTTCTTCCCATAAGCACATAGGAAGATCTTGATCATGAATCATAGTCTTCACAGCTTCCAGTATGGTTCTGTTCTTCCATTCAGCTACACCGTTTTGTTGGGGATTATAGGGAGTAGTGAGTTCCCTCTTGATTCCAACATCTTTGCAGAAGTTCACAAACTCTTTTGAGGTATATTCTCCTCCATTATCTGACCTAAGTGTCTTGATCTTTCTTTTAGAAAGGTTCTCTATCAAGGCTTTGTATTCCTTGAACTTATTGAACACTTCATCTTTAGTCTTCAAGAAATTTATCCAAGTTTTATGAGAGTAATCATCAATGAATGATACATAGTATACATACCTACTAATGGAGGATGATGGCATTGGGCCACACACATCTGAATGGATGAGTTCTAGGACTCCTTCTGTCTTGCTGTCCCACTTCGGAAAAGGGTTCTTGATATTCTTCCCTTGTGCACATCCATTGCATACGCCTTTATGGTCACCTTTGAGTTCTGGTAAACCTGTGACCGCTTTGCATATGTATGGTAGCGCCTTGTATTTGATGTGGGATAATCTTCTATGCCAAAGTTCACATGAGTTTTCAATGGCATGGGTCATAGCAGCCTCTTAGTGACCCTTTAATTTATACAAGTCATTTTCTTCATTACCAATGATGATTGCTTCATTTAAGGTTTCTCCCTTAGCCCACATAAGAACTTCTCCATATATAAAGGCAACTCTGAATCCTTTCTTCTCTAAAGCTGAAATGGAGAGTAGGTTCTTCTTCAAGCCTAGTACACATAGTACGTCCTTCATTTTTAGTGAATTCCCTAAATTCAGTTTATGGTTTGATTCTCCCACTCCCTTAATGGGATATTGGTAATCATCTCCAAGTGTCACTTTCTGAGAAAAATTCTTATATGAGATACAAGAGAGAATATTTCTTTGTCCTATAATGTGCTTGGATGCACCACTATCAATGAGCCAAGTGTCATCTCCAAGTGTTACAGATCCTGAGAGTGTTGAGATCAACACATGGTCTTTGATCTCCTCTCTTATCATCTTTGCGGGTGGCTCTTCATCTTCGACTATATGGGCATGGAGCCTCTTTTGTTTTCTCTTGTATTCTTCTTGTCTACCTGGACAAAACTTTGCAATGTGTTCCATCTTGTCACAATGATAGCATTGTACAGATGAGTAGTCTCTTTCCTTTCGTTGTCCTTTCTTCTGAAACCTCCTTGGATGAGATTCTTTATGATTGAATTTATTTGATTGTTGAGGCTCTTTATGAGTCTCCTTTTGGAAGTAGGGTTTCTTCCTTCGTCCTTTGGTGTGGGTGGATAGGGATTGATCATCATCCCTTGCTAGTAATGCGTCATGATTCGCTACTCTTGTTTCTTCTTGGATGCATTCTTCACATAGGTTGTCTAACTTCAGTTTCTCCTTTCTGGCACATATTGTTTGGACGAAAGCATCCCAAGGTCTTGTGAGACCATTTCGGGCCATCATTATGAGCTCATATTCGTCTATGGTATATCCAATAGCTTCTAGTTGTTCTTTGAATTCTGAGATTCTAGAGAAGTATTCCTGAATCATTTCTCCTTTCTACATCCTTGTATTCTTCAGTTGAGTTCTAAGATTCATCTTTTGGTTTATGATCTTTCCTTCATACAGTCTAGTCAAGGCATCAAACATCTCTTTCAGAGTCTTCTTGGATGACACATAAGGAATAGGGTGGTCTTTGACTGAATCTGCAATGATTATTTTGGCCCTTATTGTGTCCTTTTGATGCTTTTCCTTCTCTGCAGCATCGCCGGGTTTCGGTATTTCATTTTTGATGAATCTTGCTAGGTCATTATCTTCAAGAATGAGGCCAATCCTATACTTCCAGGCATGGAATTTTTTCACTCCTTCTAACTTGTCAACAAGCTTAATGCTTGTAGACATCTTTACTTGGAGCTAGGAAAATGACTGAAAAATGAAAGTGCTCAAAATAAAAAACTGAACTTACCAAGAGATGCGCTTGGCTAAGGCGAGCAACCTGGTTTGTTTGGATATGAGAGAATCCAACTTTTTCTCCTTCAAATATGATCTATGGATTTCTAGACTGGTGCTTCTGGTACCTCTGGTACTCTGGTACTTCTAGTACTGGTTTTTTGGTACTTCTGGTACTTTGTGAAACTAGGGTTTCACTTTTCGGGAGATCCAACCACTGAAAAGGTGCACTGATGATGCCAAATTGATCCTTAGGGGAGGGTGCAACTTTCTAGATAGTTTTAGGGCTGAAAAGCTTCACTTTTGAAAAACCCTAATTTGCAGGTACGACAATAGTGACGTTTTTCTCTTGCAAAAGATGCTTCCTTCAGCTTGGCTCTGATACCATGTTAATGTTTAAGCCATTATTATAGATGTTTGAATTTCATTAGATAACAATAGGATAATCCAAGATCACTGAGAAATACACAATCACAAGAGACACAAAATTTATCCTGGGAAACCCTCTAGGGGAAGAAAACCCAGCAAAACTTCCTTAATATAGATAGCCAATGCAATGCCAAAAGATCTCTTATGCTAATACAAAAATTCCTCTCCTAGATATGCGCCACTCTCTCTCCCCTTTGCCGGTAACAGATCAAAACTTGTCCTTCAAACTGAGCATGTGAGTTATGTCTAAGTGAGGCGCTAGCCTCCTTTATTTATACAAGTCTGGCACATGTGAAGTGTCTCTTCACTTGCAAAGACGACTTCTCAAACTGGGTGGGTAAACCCACGTTTATTATATTTCTGGGTCTCTTTAATAACTGTTGGGGCTGACTTCTCATTCTGCCTATTACAATTGTCTTTTGACCAATCCGCAAAAGGGGATTTGGTCCTATTATAATAACCGACATGATCAATCCACAATGGGGATTGATCCTATGAATAATATATTAATAATAATAAGAATAGTCTTTGTAGTTACATTATTTCAACAAAATTGGGACTAGATAACATCCTCAGAAGATGTGTCTTGGATCATGAAAGGTAGGATATATTATGGGAGCGCCACAACAGAGTTGCGGGAGGTCATGTAGGAGTAAAGGCCACTACGCAAAAAGTTCTCCAAGTTGGACTTTGGTGGGAAACACTCTTCAAGGATGCAAAGGTATATGTGATATCATATGATGTTTGTAAAATAGTGGGTAAGCCGTCACGACGAGATGAATTACCACTTCAACCAGTTCGATATCTACATGCATTTGAGAAGTGGATAGTTGACTTCATTGGATTGATCAAAATCACAACTAAGCATTCAAAGGCTAGGTAAATTATTACTGCAGTTGACTACCTTACATGTTGGGATAAGGTAGTAGTTGTTCAAGACTGTTCGAGAGATAATGTCGCTAGGTTCATTTTTGAGAATATTATTACTCGATTTGGATGTCCTAGGAGCCTAACCAGTGATCAGGGAGATAATTTTATTAGTATAACTATAGAAAATATTACAGAAGAGTTCCTAATCCAACATCACAAAAGAATCCCTTACCACCCACAAGCCAACAGAACAATAGAAGCATTCAACAAGATTCTAGAGAGAGGGTTAACAAAGGTCTTTTGTGCAAATCGGGAAGATTGGGATGACATATTTCCAATAGTACTATGGGCTTACAGGACAACCACAAAGAAAATCCATAGGTACACGCCATTCCAACTATTTTATGGGAAAGAGGCAGTGGTGCCTACAAAATTCATCACTCCGAGTTTATACATCGCACAAATCACACATATGACAGAGGAAGAATCAGTTGTGCATAGACTTATGGAGTTACAAGAACTCAAGGAGACTAGGTTTTTAGTAGACTTCCATCAGTCAGTTGAAAAAACAAGGCAAAATGCTTAGCATGACAGACACATTAAAACTAAAGAATTTGCGTAAGGAGATAAGGTTCTACTCTATGACAGGCGATACCAGAATCATCCTAGGAAGTTGTGCATGCATTGGTTGGGACCATTGATAGTTTTAGAGATCTGACCCTAAGGAGCAGTCAGACTTGCACAACTGGATGTTATGTTGTGTCCAATATGGATCAATGGTGCTCACCTGAAACCCTATATGTCTCAGAACTGAGCTAAAAGGACCGTTTCTCTAGTCTGAAGGAGCATGTGTAATAGTTAGATTTGAGTTTTCTGAAAGTTTTGTAAATTCAGTTAATAAAGTCGATGTGCGTAGTGTTTCACCGCGACACGTAGTTCATTTTTTGTTGAAGTGCTTACTCAGCAGCACAGGATCAAAAGCATAAAGAATCCATTAATGACAATCATTAATATGATGTGGACCACTTTATGGTTAGAGGGAGAATGAATCTAAAAGCAATATGAGTCCATGTACCACACGCAACCAGTCTAGTCACAACCTTTATTTCTATTACGGCACCCCATCTGAATTAGGTTAAGCCATAAAGCTGCAATACATGAAGATGCCATCGGTATTCGTGCCAGGATTCTCGCCCGTCAAATGGAAAGGTATGAAATCGACCATGTCCCTCCAACTTGCACAATAAATGAAAGCATCTCCCAATAGGATTTAACTCGTTAAACCGTCTCATCGAAAAACTCAGATCCAAGTTATGTCCATAGAATCATGATGAACAATAGTTATTGCTGAAATTGCCAGCTAAGCCCGAGTATAAGGCTCCGAGAACTCGTCGTAGAATGCATTATTTTCAAAGAACTTAGCAATTTCCAAATTTTATAGAACGAGTAGGCTTGTGCAGTTGTGAAACCCGTATTTGTGATCCCCAATCCTTAGTTCTCCACAAAATTTTTTGATAACTCAGAGGCCATAATGCCAAGAGCTACAAGAAGCTGAAGTGCCATGTCCAAAGACACAGTACCAGATGAACCCTGCGACCCCCGAGTCGAGGTCATAGGTGATCTAAAGGGGAAGGTGGAGCAGATCAAGCTCCTTGACCTTGACATAACATACCAAGTCTTATTCCCCCATATGAACATAGACGTATTCTGGACTATCACTCTAGATGATTTGGGAGTCATGTAGTTCATGCCCAAGCCTAAATTCATCAACATATTCAACTCAACCATCATGAACCTCAGAGAATTACCAGTGTTCGGTACCACTAGTGAAGTTGTGTGGTACACCAAGTTCCAGATCAACAGAGTGCACGATAGAATTCTTTGGTTGGATAGGTTGTATCCAATCCATGCCGAGGACATACATCAACTCACTGGACTATCCCTTGAAGGTGAGGATGTGTCGAAGTGATTCCAGGGTCCCAGCAAGCATGGAAAAAAGAAAGGGTATCCCAGCCTCTATGAAAGGTTCCACATGCAGAGGGAGGGGCGCACAACCAAAATTGACTCCATAATACTAGAGACAGTCAGAATTGGTTGTTACATCATAGCCAACAAGGTTATGAGGTCATATTACAAGGGAGAGTGCATGCTGGATGTATTTTCAGTGGCCGACTTCTACGCTAATGGTGTTTTATTCAAATGGTGCAGTTACCTATTGGAGGAACTGCTTGTGGCTTGTGAGGAAGCCCAGGAGAAGGGAGGCACCTTCATATACGACTACCTATTGGTGTCATTCGTGATGTTCAAGTGGATGCCACCCATTGGAATATTGTTGGTGCTAGTAGACAAGGAGCACATGAAAAATATGTTTGAGCCATGGAACTCCATGGTGGACTCGAAGAACACAACCTTCAACAACTCAGTATTCTCCAAGTTTTAGAAAAGACTGATTGACATAGCATAGAGGTTGCACATTTCGTAGGATCTCCTCAACTAAAACACAAGGAACATTACTTTCAGCATGAATCGACATCATACATTTGTAGGGACGAGGCATGTTAAGAGGGAAGACTTCCATTCGAGGATGTTTTCGTTCTACCTGGATGAGGAGGCCTTCAACAAAGAGGTAATTTCATTGTTGAGAGTTAAATGAAACCTGCACAAGTCGGGGATGAACTATATCTTTCCTGCAGAACTGTTGAAGAAGAAAGGAAAAGAAGTAGGGGTAGGATCAAGCACAGGACCAGAGGCCTAGAAGAAGGAATCCTAGGGATAGTTAGAATCTAAGGAGGAAGATGAGACAAATCCATTGGACCGTAAGAAAATAACATTGTCAGTTTTCCCACAGCTTCCAGATAAATTCATGTTGACATGTAAGGATGTCAACGAGATCTTGAGCACTGTGTTCATCATAGAACCAGTGGTGAACAATCTCAAAACTGGGGTCTTGCCGAGTAATTTCTTAAACCCCAAACCCATTTCATTTTTTTTCCCCCACACTCACTTAGCGATCAGAGAAACCCCGATAATCCATATTCAGGATGACCTTGATCCTGACACCCCTCCATCCACCATCATCACTAAAACCCCTCCATCACCACCATAACCCTAGTCACCACCCCCAAAAACCACTAAACCACCTGAAACCTCTGGCCCAGAGTCGATGCAGCTCGATACCCCAGAGAAACCAAAGAGAGAACTCTCAGAAACAACCCATGAGTTTCTTGATCAGAGACCAGAAGTTTCTGTTCTAAATCCTGAAGTACCAGAGCAAAGCCTTCAGCTGACTAGTCCAAACCCAGACACCCAGGACCACCACATTGTGCCTTTTGTGTCAAAAAAGGACACTCAAAAGATGGAGGAGCCGCAAGCTCAAAGTACCCAGCACATCCCCTCAACAACTAATGTTGAAGGTGGCCAGGGAAGCGTAACACAAGAAGATGATGCAAGTAAATGGAAGGAGATACCAGAGGTTCAAAAGAAACCCAAGTCAATTTATGGGCAGAGCGCGACATCCACGCAGGAACAGATGGAGCTAGTTCTCCAAAACCCTCAGTAATGCACAGAGTTACTGCAACTCTTCCTATCCAGAACAAAGGTTATGACACTCTTACCCTCAACATTAAGGATGAGGCTTGAACTAGGACCATCAACAGGGGAGGAGGAGGTAGAGACCCACTCAGATCATTCAATGACCAGTGGAATTCCACTACAAACTTGAGAACCCATAGATGCATCCCCTTCACCTGATGACCTGACACAGTGGCTAGTGACACACTTGGTCAGAATGATCAGAGCATCCACTGATCAACTAGATCAGAGGCTCCATCAGGACGAGAGGTTTTCCAAGTACGCAAGGGAGGAAGTGCTCATTGTGCAAGCATGAAAGACACAAGAAGCACATGAAAAGATCCAGGTCAAGCATAGACTGGAAAGAGTGTAGGAAAATCTTTCTGAAGACTGGCCAAAAATTTAGAAGATTGAACCCCAACTACACGAAGCCAGGGATGCAGGATATTTGGAGCATCAGATTGAGCTTCTCCAAGGAGAATGGACACAACTGGCCATTCAAATTGAGAATCTGGAAGTGTAGTTGTGGAAGACTCAATAAGAAGAAAAATAGCAGCCTCGGAAGCTGGAGGAGTATATGGAAAAGGTAGTTCTAGAAGGCAACAATGCCTGAGTAGCACTACATAAGCACACAACTGAGTGCAAAAGGATTTTCATGGAAGTCAATAATTGGATGGGCATCATCGCCAGACGCAACCAAACCTTGGAGGATGTGCACACCAGAATCCAGGTGTTGAATGAAGAAGTTGTAGCCACGATGGATCTGCTAGAGAAACAAGAGAAGTTCGACCAGATCTAACAAGCAGACAACAAACTGAACGCACTCTTTGAGGTGCAATTCGTAGAAAAGAATGAGTTGCACAACTTCTGACCTATCATTCAGATAGTTTACATGTAGATGCATCAAGTTGATGCAACTACATACTCTGAGTGGAACTCGTTTGTCGCATCCAAACCCAAGGGATGTATTACAGAGGTGACCCAACAGTTCGTAGCAGAGGCATCACTCCTTGCTAAGAAGTCACAGGATAAAGTTGGAATATTTCAAGGAGTGAGGAAGCGGGCCTTGGAGTTGGTCCCAGAGTTGGGCCCTTCATTTGAAATGGCAAAAGAAGAGAAAGCATAAGAAAAAAATCAAAAGGAAGAGGAAAAGGAGGATAAGGGAAAATAACAGTTGCTCCCAGAAGCTGTGAAAGAGCCCAGTACTTGACTCGAGGGAGAGTCAAGGTTTGTGGTTGGAGCTTGTTGGTCCCTTCATTTTTGGGATAAGGAATCGCACAAGTTTTGGAATAGTACGATTTGAGCAAGATTCAGAAGAAGCTGGACAACAAAGCAAGGAGAATCAACACAAATAAGTTGTGAAAAGGAGAGTGCAACACCAACAAAGAAAAAGTGGTTGCAATAGAACAAGAAAGCGTGCAAGCCAAGACAGAAGACACAACTTAGCTTATATAGGGATAAATATGATTGTAAAAGGGTCCAATTGAATTGTGATTATGCTCAGTTTGATCTTTCCCTTACTATTAGGTTGATGTCATAGTTGTTGTCTATTGTACAGAATTCAGGTTCTGAGTCTGTAAGGTAGCCTGTACACCATTTTGGGAGGTAGAGCTCTACAACATGATTCCAGAGCCAGAAGTCTATAATAGAGCACTATTGTGTATATTTGAGTTTGTAAATGAAGAAATATCTGAAGGTAATATGAAGAAGGATCTAAATTTTTAAAATATGTTGTGTCTTTCTATGTTATACTTATGCATTGCAGTACTTATTTATGGTTCATGAGTTCAACATGATGTCTATGTGTTTGAATGCTTTTCCACAACATAAGTAGGTTCAGTTCTTGTGCATATGAGTTCATATCTGTTTTGTAGTTAGATGTTCTGTGCAAGATCAGGGTGAATCTTGAAGGTTTTTTGAATCCTCCTAAGTCTTTTCCTTTCCCTTCCCTATCTACTTGTCTCAGAAGCGCTTCGGGTGAGACTTCTTCTCTTCATAGGAGATTAAAATTCCAGTGCTCTAGACTAATCGGTAGCTTTTGTTGGTAACCTGAGAAGGACCCTAGTCTGATCAAACTTACGCCAATATTTTCTTGTGTGAAAGAAGAAAATTGGGGGAGTTGGAGCTATAAATTTGGATCTACATCAACGAGGATACATGGTAAAAACCTTCAGATCTATAACATACCCAGCCACCCATAGTATGGGCATGATACCAAATCTATAACATACCCAACCACCCACATGCTAGCCATGCTACTCCAAAAACTCACTTCTTAACTGATCTCTAATTCTAATAACATTTAATTTGAAAACAAACATGAAATATCCACATGCATTAATCAATATCCATGCTACAACATAAAATAAATAAACAACGTGCCATGCAAAAAAAAAACCCAACAAGAATTCACATTATAAATACATATCTCAGAGATAATTAAATACACAGTGGAATATACATTATACATAAAACACAGAGAGAACTTATCTTTTCAAGAAAACATTCACCAACTGGCTGCAGACCAAGGATGTTCCTCCCAACCATAGAAATTGATTTTATTTTAATATCAATAGTAGGTTACCCCCAATCCAGGGCTATGAATCCACAAGGATGGGTCTGAGGAAAAATCTAAAACAAACAACAATTGGCTAACTATCTCTCAGGTTTCCCAACCACACAAAAATCCAAATTTCTAGCTCTCTTTCCCCCTCATCCTGCACAACCCAAAGAAATGAACACCTTTCTCTCCCATGCATTCCCTTAGGTCGTTCCATTTTTCTTGAGGGATCTAGTGCTACTGGTCAGGAAATATCCCTACTAGAAGTCTAAGTATTTTTAGTTGTGGAACGTTCTTCCAGAACTAACATCAATATCATGCACACAGGAATCCATTCCCTCCTGGAATGATTAGTGATTTATTACAACCATCTAACGATGGCTCTCCTCTTCCTATCATTCATTTCCATTAGCAAATTCATAGCACACGAATCAACAAGAATGAGGCACCAAAAATGGAAAAGAGAGAAGTGTGTAACAGTGAATGAATAAGAACACGTGAACCTAGAACAATGAGTGAGTGAGTGAAGAAGAAGAATAACCCACATCGGATGTTTATATAATTACATGAAAATCAAGAACCACGTGGCCTCCCCCAAGAAGCTCACGTAACCCCTTTTCTCCATAAAATCAATTATGGGTAAATAAAAATATAATAAAAAGACTTAGCCTCTTAAGACCCCTCTCTCATGGAATCGTAGCCCCCTATCTCCTTTTTCCTTGTCCCTATTGTAGACAATGTTGTATTTTATTAATGTATATGGAGTATTAAATTTCCTAGGCACTCTAGCCCCTTTTCAACTTTATCGACTCACCAGGCTAAGTCACAATTACATAATACATTCTAGTTCATAAGGGTTAAAAACGAGGTGTTACATCCCCCTCCCATTATTTTGGCACTGTCCTCCATGCACAACACCATTCCAATATTATTAACATTACAAATCTGGGCTCTTTATCCTTAATCCACACAGGAAATCCAACCAACTCTTATATACATAGGCACTTTGGCCTAAAATTAAACATGTATACATATGCATTCTGACCCAAAATATGTATAATAATCTTCATAATTTATATTTATGGTAGCATTTCCAACCATCAAGCTCTCCTTCCCTCTCATCCCTACATAACCCAAAGAAATGAATGCCTTTATCTACCATGCAGTCCCTCAGTTTGTTCCACTTCTCTCTAGGGCTCCAGTGGACTCGACCAAGAAGTTTCAGAGTTGTGGCTTCAAGAACTCTAGCTACAACAAGTCCATTGGACTTTCTTCATTCCATGCTTTCATCATTGAGATCGATTTCCTTTTGGTGTTATTTTTCCATTAGCTTCCAACTTCAATAGCCAACATCCCATATGTATTATAAAAGTACAGTCATCATGAGATATTGTTATAACAATTTCAATCATAAATGTCAAATATGTTTTATACAGGAAAACATAGTTTCCAAGAATGAGATTCCTTCTCATAATTTTTTTGGCTCTTATGGTTGCAGACAACAATATTTATTATGGCTTATAGAAATTCCATACCCAATACCATTATTCTTGCAATTTTCTCAACCTTCAATCATCCAAACCAATTGTTAGCATATCATAACAATTTCTAATTTCTCAAATCTATTTATATACATGAAATCAAATTCCATACATGAGTATTTTTCTCATAATTATTTTCTCTTGTATGGGGTTATATAATTTCCACATCCAAGACCATTCACCCTACAATCTCCTCAACCTTTCATTCAACCACACAAACTGTTAGCATAACATAACAATTTGTAACTATTAATTTCTGAAATCTATTTATATACGGGAAATAAAATTCCCAGGAATGAATTTTTTGCTCATAATGTTTGGCTATGTAGATGTAGATATCAGTCTTCCTTATGGGCTTACATCCCTTCCATATCCAAGACCATTCTACTTGTAATTCCCTTAATTTAGACTCAACTAAACA
>JZKD02S2084179.1:30414-40554 GCA_000966675.3 Picea glauca
TGACTACATAATACCCACATAACTATGTCATGCATTCACCAAGGTGAGTTTGGAAGGTTTGACCAATGCCTCAACACATCATCCACAAACTTCCTACTTATTTCCTGACTATTTGGATGCCTTCCTTTTCAACCCAAACACAACACCAAGAATATAATTCTTAAGTTCTCTTCAGTGTCGACAAAGAGGTTGCAGTACAAACATCAATTATATAGTATATACCATTGAGAACTCACATAATGTTATAAGCCTTCGATATCCAACCATCTCATGGTCTCACACATGACTAGCTCTATGAATATTCATTGTTATATCAAGAGTATGTCTCCTGACTCGACATGGTTATGATCCCATAACCAATCATAACACAATATGCAACTAACATTTTATCTAAATGATTCTAGAATCAATAAAATTTACATACTCTAGGCCTCTGTCCTTTACATATCAATTGAAATATTGAAAAATTAACCGAGGGAATTCTTACCTCAATTCCCTTCAACATGTATGAATCAAAAGAAACTAAATGAATACCTACATGTTTGTCATCAACCTACTTGTTTCTATCTGATCAACTGATATTTGTAGAAGATCACAGACTTCCTCCTTCATCATTTTGATCACCAAACCTCATGGGTCTTCATATAGATGGAAATCATAAGCAGTAGAAACATCCACATCTTTAACCATGGTATATCATTTTTCATGAATACATAGTCCATCATTAGTCATAATTAATTACCATAACATCATTATTTCATAATAATAGACTATCCTAAGTTCACAAGAATGTTATATGCATATCCAAGCATGAGCATATGCACAATTAAACATCCATATGCACCAAGCATTCACTGTCAGCATGCCTACTAATGCATATGCATTTTAACTTCATTATATGCCTCATGCACTCTAGTAGATTTATGTTTCAATTCACTTATTTATTTATTTATTTATTTTGTAGTTGGTTTTCCTTGAACTCCTTCAGATCTTTTCTCCCTTGTGTGCTCCCATTTTGCTCATCTATGCTATTGTTCCCTGGTCTGAATACTTTCCGACCAAATTTCACTTGGCCATTCTACAATCCAACCAATGTACTCTATTTTTAGCAGCTCCTTTTGGGTAGTCATATCCAACTTTACCTTTATGAAACATTCCATCACCTTGGAATGAAGTATCTCAAACCTTTCATCACTCTACTACCACAACATTCTTGAATCAAATATTGTTACTCCTAGTTGTCCATTAGACTACTTTTTCCACACTTTAATATTTGAAACTGTCTACACCTATGTTCCTTCAAGGCTAAACAATTATACTTTTCCTTTTTATTCCCATTATTGACATTATTCACCTGATATCTTCATGTCATATGTGAGGATTCTTTCTTTTGTATTTGCAATTCATTTAGATCCTATAGTTGTTGACTAATACTTTTGTTCCACTATTCTTGAGTTCTTTATCCACTTTTCATTACATTCTGTCTGGTTCTTTGTTGCCTCAACCAGATTCTACAAGCTATGTCATGCTTCCATGACTATGATATCCAATCCTAGACTAGAATTGATCCAATTAAATCTCTAATCTTGCCAAATCTGCAAGCAACCAGTTTTGTTAGAATTATACATATTATAGAAATCTTCCAATTAATGCTACATGTACTTTTTCTGCTTAATTCATGAATAATTATATCATAGTTATCCAAATTAGAATAATTCCAAGTCATTATCCTCTAATTTATGTTTCCAACAACTGTATTCTTTCCCCAATCTGATATTTGAGCTAAAAGTTATGGCTTCCCGAAAAATCACTTTCAACACCTTTTTTTTTTTTTTGCAAAAGGATCTTTTCGAAATATTCCACAACTCCTTTAAATGGCACATAATTTGAATTATGCACAACACTTCTTTCAAACCAATTTCCAGGTGACCATGGCTCAAAACTATGGGCTTATCCACTCTAATGACATTCCTTTAGTGCTTTCCCCTTATTCTTCTACACAGGAGCTTGTTTGTAAAATGTTTGAGGGCTTGGTTAGTTCTAGGCCCTTTGCACCTCAACCCCTTTACCCTATGATGGAAACAAGTTCTCCAGACTTCGACCTTCAGTTATTCTCCCATTTCAATATTCCACTTCTCCCAAAGTAAAACTTCATCAAAGCCCTTCTATTAGCTCCTCTAGCAGATCAGATGGTCGATATATAATCTCTCGTTGACTAGACGATCCTGTCCCATCTAGAGGCTTCAACAAGATCAATGACCACAACTTAATCAGGCTCTAGGTCCTTAATTATTTCAGGACTTCGGTGCTCTGGGACTCCTGGACATTACAACTCTTGGGTCATTCAACTCCCCTGGAGTGATATATATTGAAGTGTTTATTCCATCCTTCAATTGCTTAATCTAATGGTTGCGAAAAGTACCGAAGGGATCTTAGATCGACAGTCCGCATGAATTCGCGACTTCGGTCTTTGTCACTTTTGTTGGTAGAGATGTTGGACACCCCCAGAGGCCATACTCCTAGAGATGACATGGCATGTTGATGTCACCTATGGTGACATGGAACCATAGTATGTGTACCACATGTCACAAAGAAAAGAACAGGTTGGGGTCCAAAAGGTACCGAATCTGGGTGACACATGTATCCACACGACACCCCTTCCATGTGGCCTACAACACGTCATCGATGAAATGGACGGTCCAAATTCCCTCACTCTAGATCTGATGGCTTGCATGATTTCACAAATTGTGGCTTTACATGTAGTGGCTTCAACACTTCATGGCTTCGGCACTTCATGGCTTCGACACTTCATAGCTTCAACACTTCACGGATTCAACACTTCAGGGATTTTCCCAGTCTCAAGCATTCTCCAAAGTGGTGAAGTTACAGAGTTCTGAAACTTACTTATCCTTTTACTTCTGATCAACAGTCCACACTTTGTCCTTGATCTACGAATGAGATCAAATCCATGACTCTGGGACTCCAGGCTTCAAAATTTTCCCGACTCCAACACACGCTACCTCTAGGATAGACAAATTGTCAAATTGAAATCGATGACTCACACTCCTCCCACAACTAACGAATGTGATTAACTTCGAGCTTTAGGATTCGGGGCTTCTCACTCCAAACGACCACCACACTCTCGAACTGCCAAATGTCGAATTGGAAAAGGGCAGAGATCTACAAATGATACTCTCCTTTGATCAGCGATTAGGATTAACCTTGATACTTTGGATCTTCGGGACTTTTCAAACCAAAATAAATTTCACCCACAATCCTCCAGATAAATGAATTTGTGAATACTCAGAAATGTACAAACACGTGTACCCAACAACTGACGGTCAAGATTTACTTTGTAATTCAGGACTTTTGGGAGTTCTCCACTCCATGCAACCACAACCAATTTCTCCTGTAGTGTAGAATCGTCGAACCACTTAGGGATCCAACAACTCACACTCTCCCAATGATCTATGGTGTAGATTCACTTCAGGACTTCGTAGCTTCAGGGATTTATCCTCTTGACAACACAAGGGTCAATTTTTCTCAAAGTGTCAAATATATGAATTGTGAGATCTATGACTCACATTCCATGATGGGATCTATGGATGAGATCCACTTTTCTTTGGCCAAGACTTATGGCCCAAGAACTATGATCGATGGTTCTCATTCTCCTACATTCAAATCCAATGACTTAGATATAATATTGTAGCCCAAATCATCGACTATTGTGGTTTCTCTCCTCTGCGGCTATGCTTCCCTCCAATGAAGGATTTCTCAATCTTTTAAAGGCTCAAACTTTGATCTCTTCACTCCGAGGTCGAGTCCTTGGCCTCTTCTTGCTTTCTCGAACTGATACACCTCCTGAGATTTCAAAAACAGTCAAAGTGTTCTCTCAGAGCCCTCTTGGCACCATGTAACTTCAAATTCAACTAAGTCTAGGTATGATTTTGCTAGAACAAATATTATATTAAAAATATCTCACCACTTGTCCAAATTTCTCAAATTTCCCATGAATTTGACAACATAAATTGGGGATTTTTCCCGATTCCACAAAATTGCTTCTGATTTTTACCATGGACGCAGTGTAACATGAAATTTGGCCACTTTGAAATCATTTCTCTATGAAATTTCACTTCAATTCATCTTTCTTGTCCCATCCAGTCTCAGTGTTGAAAACTAAATCTATGATACCATTCTGTAACATACCCAACCACACACAGGCTAGGAACGATACCTAATCTGTAACATACCCAACCACCCATAGGATGGTCACGCTACTCCAAAAACTCACTTCTTAACTGATCTTGAATTCTAATAACATTTAATCCAAAAATAAGCATGAAATATCCACATGCATTAATCAGGGTCCATGTTACATCATAAAAGAAATAAACAATGTTCCATGCACAAAAAATAACCAACAAGCATGCACATTAGAAATACATATCTTGGATACTATTAAATACACAATGAAATATACATTATACAGAAAACATAGAGAGCACTTATCTTTTCAAGAAAACATTCACCAATGGGCTGCAGACCAAGGACATTCCTCCCAACCATAGAAACTATTTTTCTTTTAATCTCAATAGCTGGTCACCCCTGAGCCAGGGCTATGAATCCAGAAGGATGGGTCCTAGGCCAAATCTAAAACATGCAACAATTGGATAACTAGCTCTCAGGTTTCCCAACCACACAGTAAATCCAAATTTCCATCTCTCTTTCCCCCTCAGGCTGCACAACCCAAAGAAATGAACACCTTTCTCTACCATGTAGTCCCTTAGGTTGTTCCATTTCTCTCCAGGGATCCAGTGCTACTGGTCAGGAAATCTCCCTGCTGGAACTCTAAGGATTCTCAACTGTGGACCGTTCTTCTAGAACTACCATCAATCTCATGCACACAGGTATTCATTCCCTTCCGAAATGATCAGTATTTTATTACAACCATATATCAATGGATCTCCTCTTCTAGTCATTCATTTCCAATCTCATATCCAGAGCACATGAATTATCAATAATGACACACAAAAAATGAAAGAGATAGAAGTGTGTAACAGTGAATGAATAAGAACAAGTGAACCCAAAACAACGAGTGAGTGAGTGAATAAGAAGAAGAATAAGAAGATGAACCTACAAATAAACCCACATGGGATGTTTATATAATTACATGAAAATCAAGAACCACATGACCTCCCCCAAGAAGCTCATGTAACCCCTTTTCTCCATAAAATCAATTATGGGTAAATAAAAATATAATAAAAAGACTTAGCCTATTAATCCCCCTCTCTCATGGAATCATAGCCCCTATATCTTTTTTCCTTGTCTGTCTTGTAGCCAACGATGTATTTTAATAATGTATATGAAGTATTACATGTCCTAGGCACTTTGGCCCCTTTTTGACTTTATCGGCTCACCAGCCCAAGTCACAATTACATAATACATTCTAGTTCATAAGGGTTAAAACATGCAAGTTCTCTATAATCATTAATAGATCAATGGTTTTACCCAAATGTTTTATGTTGATTGTGCAAATGTTTGGATTTGATTTTATGAATGATGAATCAAGTTATATCTAAGGCATATTTATGATCTATAACACTAGGGAAAGAAGAAGATTGGTATTGTTTGTTGCTTGTCTGCAAGAAGCAAATTGGAGGAGTTGTAGCTAGAAATTTATATCTGCATCAATGAGGATACACGGGAAAAACCTTCAGACATAAGTTATTCTACTCTATCCTTGTTTGGTGTAAAATAAATTGTTTGACCTAGATCTAGAAAACCATAGAAATCTATACTCTTTCTATCTTGGATCATTACGCAGGTCCTAGGGAGATTTTGTTGTGTATTTAGTGAGATCCATGTGAGATTTTGTTCGATAATAGTGATGTGACCCAACTAGGGGATGGGTACATTACAAAGTGGTATTAGAACTTACGTTCAACACTGGAGCGATATGGGCCAAGAACCAGTGTGAATTGGGCAATTTACTGTTGTAGATTTCAGTCTATCTAAATTTAGGGAAAAAAAGGAGATATCAGAGTGAAATCTATAAATTCGTGAGAAACGTATGGATGGATATTCCTCATAGTCATCTAATAAAGGTTTAATGGCATTGATATATAGATTTTTGGATTTGAGTTCTACTTGGAAGGTGTAAAATTCAAATTTTAATGGCCACTACAACGCTAGGCAAAGAACAATGAATCGATGATCGAGATCGTGTTTGATATCTATATCAATGACCTATATTCGTTGTGATAAATTTAAAAAAAAAACATAAATTTTTGGCCATTTAGAAGGTTGAAAATATCAATGGCCAAGATTTGTTTTCATCCATTTGGAAAATAGATCAAAACGATGGTTAATATTCATTTTTGGTTGTTTCGAAAATGGATCAAATCAATGGTCTAGATTCATTTTCAATTTTTGGGAGGTTAGGGATGATTAATGGATAGGATTCAATTCAAAGGTTTGCAAAGTGAACCCTATTGATGATCAAGATCATTTAGAATAATAGATTGATGACCCAGATTAATCAAAAATTGGTCAAAAAGTTTCTAACTATTGGAGTTGGCCAAAGGAAATCATTGACGACTGACAACTGATGGTCATTGGTTGGCCAATTTGGTAGGGTTTCAGTGCATCCAAAGGAAAATTTCGATGTTTGATGTTAGAGTGTAGGTCTATTTGATGAAATGTTTCGATTGAGCAAGAGAAAGTGTTGATCGCCAATGGTCAATGGTTGGGTGTCGACTGATTCAACAAGGTGTTCGAGTCATCTAAGAGAAATGACCGATCATCAATGAAAAAATAGGAGGATGACATGTCATTCCATGTCATCATCCATGTGGTATGGCATGTGAGTAGTTTCCATGTCATCCAAGTTGACACCTCATGATGATGTGTCATGCCACATCAACAATTATCACATCAGCCAAGAAATGGTTGATGGATGATGATATGGTCCATTGAATTGGAGAGGTATTTTTATCAGTCAACGGGGATGGAATATGGTTGGGTTATCCAAGTTGGTAAGGTGTTTCAATTGGCCAAACATAAATTTTTGATGGGAAATGGATGATGGTCGGGTTGCTCGATTCATACATGTGTTGAAATCCATTTCCAAAGGAAAAGGGTCGATGGTCGATGATTGGGTCGATAGTTTGAGAAATTTAGGTAGATCAACGATTGAGATATTGTCTAATTTTGAGATCAATGACTCATATTTAAATGTTGTTATAGAAATAAAACAATCAACTTTCTATGATTTTTTTGTGTTTTTGGAGGTCATGAACGTGCCGGGCATTTTTGAGGCTCTAAACGATGTTTTTAGGCAATCAAAATCCACACTAATAGAATTTACCAAGGGAATTTTTTTCTTTACAACTTAAATAAAATAACTCGGAGAAAGATATCCAACACGATACTCCAAGTGTAAAAGAGAGTTTGTATGAGAAAGTTACAACTAAAATAGTTAAGGTAAAATTTCAGCACCAATTTACTTCTAGAGGGAATAACTCCTTTCACCGAAGTCCGTTTGAGGAACAAGAGTAGTCTATGGAAACATTATGAACCATAGAAGAAAATTGTGCTGCCAGATTTTGGATTTGGCTATGTAAAAATGTGTACAAAGAGAAATAAGAGACATATATCATACATGGATAAATTGAGAAAAATAATCAAAACTTCTCTGGACCATAACTTTCAGTGTGGAGATCAGATTTGAGAAAAAAATAGTCATTGGAAAGGTATTGAGGAGGAGAAGATATTTGTCTAACCAAAATTTTGAATTAGGCACTAAAGGTTTCTTAGGAACTAATAAAGTAATTATTCAATAGTAAGAAAGTGGAAATTGTAGCATGTGAATGTTGTAACTTTCTACTCAGAACTTGGAATGAGGCATGAGTACGGTCATTGGAGATTTGTTTTGGAGAAAAAATTGTTTAAGGAATCATATTTTGACTTGGTGCATTATGTTCTTCATAAATTGATGAGAAGAACAATTTGTAATCTAGTTAATAAATATTTTTCAATATGATTAATTCTAACAACAACTATTGAATGCACATTCTTGCAAAATTAATGGTACATGGAAGAAGACTTTAGTTCCTATATGAGAACTAGATATGGATGATGCAAAGGGGTATTATAGCCACGAAGAACAGATTATATATCTACATGTCAGCATTGGTAATGCTAAGACAATGTCTAATGGTAGAAGAGACGGGCATGATCATCTAACTATGAGAAGCCCACAAAGAGAAGTGTAGAGATATAGAGACGATAATGAAAGGATCATTAAAGCTCGGGAGAAGATACTAAAAATATTGAATATGTTGCATAATAAAGTCAAAACATACTTTGGCACAAAGAAGGAATCTAGTGCAAGGAAAGTGGAAGCATATAGATCTCATAATAGGAGAGATGATCATGGAGGATCTAGATAATCAAATATTGCTAACAAGAATCAATGTCATCATTCCCAGGGCACTCGAAGAGAAGAGAATATGCACATTGAAGGTCGAAAAGTAGTCTAAGTATGTATCCTATCATACATCATAGAAGGATACATGGATTAAATAGATTTCAAGGGAATTTGAGGAAAATCAAGAAACCATCTTTTGATGGAGAGAACAATAAAGGAGAAGATACAAAAACACAGGTTCTAGGAATGAAAAAATATTTTTAGTTTTATGATTACTCATCAAATATAGAATCCCTAATTTCATCCTACCATATTCAAGAAAATACATCTATGTGGTGGGATAGGCTGAAGTAGGTTAAACATCTTGATGAGAAGATAATTTCTTGGAATTTTTCAATAAATATTTTCAACAACAGTACTTGTAAGAGCAATATTATGACAAGAAAATGAAAGATTTATTTGAACTCAAACTTGGGAACATGACCATATATGAATATGAGAGAAAATTATTGGAACTTATTAGGTATGTGAGCTTCATTAGGGATAAGAAAGTCAAAATTCAAAGGTTTATGAGTGGACTTCCATCCTTTTACAAGGATAAAATTCATATTGATGAGCCCAAGAATTTAGAAGTATCCATAAGGAAGGAAAAGTATTTGTATGAGTAGAACAGAGGGAAGAAAAATTTCCAAAAGGCCTAGGATGATACGAAGAAAGGAAAGATGGATCAAAGGAAGAAAATATTCAAGCCACATTTCATAAGGAATAGTTCTCAATCACATCAACAAGGGAAACCATTTCAAGGCTATCCAAAAATGATAGATTATTTGGGATGTGAAGGAGATCACATGTATAAATATTTCCCTCATCAGTAAGATACAATGAATACTATGCATAGAATCAAGAAAGAGGATATTGTAGAGGATGTGGGCAGAAGCATGCCAAGGAACTATGTAGCCTTAAACAATAGACAAGAAGACTATCGATCCAACATGATTGAAGTGGAAGTTAATATTGATCATCAACCCATAGCTATTTTGATTGATTCTAGATCTATTCATAACTTTATAGATCCAAATCTAGTTGAAAGATTTAAATCGAAGAAATGTAAGAATGAAAAGTCTTTGTTAGTTAATCTCCTTGCTGGAACCAAGAGAAGAATTAATGATATTGTTAAACAATTCTCTATAAACATGAATGGAATTAACACTAAGGCATACTTGAACATCATACCTATTGGGTATTATGACTGTTTGATTGGTATGGATTGGCTAGAAAAGAATTGTGTCATCTTAGATTGTTATAACAAGGTTTTCACATGTCTTGATGAAGAAGGGAATTCAAGGATAGTACAAGGTATTCCAAGGCCTATATATGTCCAAGAGATTTTAACATTGTAGCTAGAAATAAGTTTTAGAAAAGGGTGCGAGATATATGTAGCCCATATGGAAGTACCAATGAAGGATAAGGAGCCAAGTCTTGAAGATTATCCGGTCCTAAAAGAATATGAAGATGCATTTCGGGAGCTATCAGGATTGCCACCGAAGAGGGATATATATTTCTCTATTGACTTAGTGCCTCGATATTCCATAGTTTCCAAAAATCCATACAAAATGAGCAAACCAGAGCTACAAGAGTTTCAAATGTAGCTAGAAGAGTTGTTGAAGAAAGGGTACATATGCCCAAGTGTTTCTCCTTGGGGTTCCCTATTT
>JZKD02S2084190.1:0-32346 GCA_000966675.3 Picea glauca
ACTAAGTTAGAATCTTTGGAAGTAGTGTAAGGGATTGAAGAAACCCTTGGTTGAAGTAAATCCTTGAGAAAATTAATGGAAAGGAAAAGGACTTGTGGTGAGAATGAATTTTTTGTTTCATGTGAACTAATTGAGAAAGTGGAGAAGCCATGCCATGATAGGAATTTGATGCCTATGATAATAAAAGTGGAGAATGGATGAAGACCATACAAAATATAAGGTCAATGATGAATAAGATGATGAGATTGAGGAGAGGGAGAAAAATACGAGTGAAGATATTGAAGGTGATTGCGAGGATGAAATTATTGAGTGTGCACCAGAAGATGGTGAAATCTGGGATGATATTCCATGGGGAAAGTTAAGTCGCTTGATGTCTTTTGATGATTTTATGGAATCTGATGTAAATTATGAATAAGATGATGATGATTATACTAAAACCATTGATCATGAAGAAAAAAATGAAGAAAAAACCTTGGAGGACATGCCCATGGAGGCATTTGAATTATTTGATGATTTTGATGTTTGTGCATGTGTAGGTACAAGGGAATAAGAAAGAAGCTATGTTGATGTTGAAAGAAGAGAAGAAAGAAACCGTGTTGATGCTAAAGGTGAATATGAAAGTAGCCATGTTAATGCTACAAGTGAAGAAGAGGGAAACACTATTTCTAACATTCAAGTTAATTTGATGAATTTGATGAAGACTTTGCAAATTTGGACAACATTCTTGATGTTGTAGTTGAAGCTGAAGGACATGGATTTGAAGAATATTTTGTAGAAGAAAGGATAGTTCATAAGTACATTGTTGAAGAGGAAATCAAACTACTATATGAATAGGTAAAAGAAGTTGAAATAAAAAATGAGGTAAGGTATGATAAAGAATAATTTATTGATGAAGATGAAATGATTAGGGTTAGTAAATAAATGAAATTGATTGAGGATTCAATGAATGGACAAGACAACTAGTTTAAGATTGTGGTCCATGAGGATGATGAGGTTGTTGTTGGAGAAGTTGAGGAAAAGAAAACTATAAAAGTGATTGGAGTTGCAAAGAAAGTTGACAAATCTAGAGAATAAATTTTCTTGAAGGCTATAGAAGGTGAAGGAGGACCGAGATACACTACCATAGAAATTGTGTCTATAAAGGAAGGTTATTATATCAAAGAATATGAACACAATTATGAAAACTTCATCCATGCAATGGATGGACATGAAGGACAGATGAACGCTACCTTATAAGCAACGTGGAAAGATGATGAGACTATATTAGTTGCAGTAGAATACATAGATGTGGAGAATGAAACTTTCAAAGTTGCATGTGTGGCAGTCCAAGATGCAAAATAAGAGGAAGAGGAGAACATAAAAAAATACTTATTATATTTAAACTATTAAGTGTTTATAATTGTGTAGGTACTAATATTATTAGTGAAACTATATAAGATAAGGAGGAAAGCCACCCTAATGAAGTGTTGAAATTGCCAAGTAGTAAAAGAAAATTGAAAAGAAATGAAAGTAAGGATAATTTAGAATTTCTAGTAGCAATGGAAATGCATAAGCTTGGAGAATATTTTTATATTGATGAGATATATATTGAATATGTTAATGGAGGGAGTGATGATGAATGAAAACCACATGATCTAGGTGGATATTGGTGGCCACCCACCTATTCCAACTGGATCCTTCTGACAATTTTTAGTTCAACACGTTTCTCTGTAATGATGACATTTCTTTGTAATTGTGGGTTCTGCACTTCTGGGGCTATCTTAAAGCCCTACACAGCATATAGGTGGATATTGATGGCCACCCACCTATTCCAACTGGCTTATTTTGGAAGTTTTCATGTTAGTAGATATTTATGTACTTCTAGGTCCGTTAAGGGGTCCTAAACAATGTTTATTTGGGTTGCCACAAAAAAACTGTAGATAGAGTCAAAGTTTGATGTGATAATGTATAATTCTCGAAAAGACCTTTCCAATGGGCTATCACATGCCTAAAACGGAGGTCATATGCAAACGCTACGACCCCGGGAAGTTGAGGTACCAACTTACCCATCGAAGCCCACATAACTTTTGGTGTTTCATCTCCTAGGGTTAGGTTTTTGGATGTCTAGGGTTTTGGAATTCATGAGTAATGTTAAAAAGGCCTCTGGATCCTCATTGTAATCATTATGCTAATACAGATGTGCATAGTAGCCACATCTCTTCTCAGAGATAACTACCACCATTCACGAAAGTTGTTTTTCAGTTATGCAATATTACAGTTTCAGCCTATTTTATTTATTCAATAGAAGTTATTGTTCACTAGATATCTGTTGTTGTTCTCTGTATCTCTATTTTATTGTATTTAGTCTGTTATTTATTTCGTTCTTCTCATAAATCCGGATCAATGGTATCATAGAAGTATTCTTTTCATTTATTTTTCTTCGTGCATGTCCCCGAGAAGATTTGGGTACAAGAAGTTGAGACTCGAACCAGTCAAGCCTTTGAAAGAAATGCCATGCCGATCCAGACAATAAATCATGGGGGACGAGAAGAAATATGATGGAGTAGGAGATCCTTTTAAATTGTTTCTCGAGGAATCCCTTGCGTGAAAAAGGAACAAAATGATAGACAACTTTGCACAGATCCTTCGGCGACTACCCACAAGAGACGCATCTTTATCAAGAGACCATGCAAACCCCTTCAAGGTATAATTGAATTTTGATATTCCATTATTTGAAGGACTGATAGATGCAAATTTTGTAGATAAATGGTTGAATCTTCTCTAAGGGTATTTTTCGGTCCACAATTTTTATGATAGGGAAAATATTACTTTTGCACTCCTCGAGGTCATCCCCCATGCTAAGGACTGGTGGGATACTTACTCTAAGAAAAGGGCCATAGAGGAATCTGCAATATTTGCAGTTTCCCCCACATGGTATTCCTTCAGGGATGCCATTAAAGAACAATACTACCCTGTTGGAAGATATGAGGACTAGTACACAAGATGGACCACCCTGCGTCATGAAAGGTACCAAACAATACAAGATTTCACCAATATTTTCCATACCCTATGCACCAAATTGGGTATCAAAGACTTTGAACAACATCTGGTGATAAAATACCACAGCTGTCTGCATAGATACATTCAAACAGAAATGGATCTTTTGGACATCACATCATTGGGTATGGCTTATAGATATGTTGTCAAGATCAAGAAAAAATTTAAGAAGAAGAGGCGAGAGTTTGGCTCTGCAAACTCCTCACACTCAACGTAGGGAAAAGTTGTCCCCAACCTACAAAACAAGGGACAGAGAAAGGATGACCACTCTCAGGGAAACCATTCCAAGTCGCAACACAAGAAAGGTAATGAGAAGTCGAAGAAGGACACAATAAAGTGGTGTGAATACCATAAAATCCCTTTGCACAACACCGAAGAATGTTGCTCCAAGCAGTCACTAGTGGTCAAGATGAAAGCTTATGAGTCAGAGGCATATTCTGACTCTGAATCAAATCCAAAAGGAGGGAAGAGGATTATCGATGTCGAACCCAATTTAAATGTCGCTACCACCAAAGTCTAGCCAAGAAAACTAGAAGAACCAGAGGAAGGGGAACACCTATTTAACTCACAAATGTGGGTAAAGGGGGCTACGCTTCATTTCATTGTCGATAGCTACAGTCAAAGGAACCTGATCTCAACAGAGGTCATCAAGAGGCTAGACTTGTTGATGACACTACACCCGCAACCCAACACCATTGGCTGGATTTTCTAAGGAAGAGATCTTCACGTCAACCAACAATGTCGTCTTCCCTATGACATCAAACCCTTCAAAGATGAGGTATTGTGTGATATTTATCCCCTTGAAGTTTGTGATGTTCTCTTGGGACAACCATATTTATGGAAGTGACATGTTGTGTATGAGTCTAGACCCTACAGTGTTATTATTACTTTGGGTAGACAATTGTACAAGATACTAGAGGTAGCGCTGTTGGTTTGATATTTATCTTCTTATTTATTCTAGGGTTGACCCAGGTTTGGATCTCAATAGGTTTCCAACAAAACCCTCTAAAACTATCGACCCTCTTGGTAAACCAGAAGACAACACTGTGCACAGGGTGCACATCGCAATATCACCTGAGATAAATTTATGGTTGATTGTAATAACCAAGTGTTTGCAGTCTAGGAATGAGTGGGGATCTAGGATTGTGTTCTTCCTTCTTCATGCATTAACCTTATTATTGATTTATGTATTTTTCATATTTATCCTTATGCATGAATACAAATACATCTATTTAATAATTCATTCATAAGATAATCATTAAAAAAAATTAAATAATCAATAAGTATCACACAAAACACAAGTTTTACCATGGTTCACCCCCTCCCAGGGCTACATCCACAAAGATCTGGCTTCTCTTCTCTTTTATTTAATCTTCTTTAAAATATCGCGTTGCACACATTACATCGTCATTCTTACAATCAAGATGAGGGAAAGAACCCTCTATAAGGTAGACTAGATCACACCATGATCCTCATCTTATGACCTAACCATCAAGGAATCACCTATTCGTATCTTCCATAAGACTTATTATACTTGACAACATAGATCATCCTCTACCACAACCCACCAGAAACAACCACAACAACAACAAAAATAACAAAAACCCTCTTTAGACCTCTTAGGTATTTATTTATACTATTTTATAGGCTTATATCCATTACAATCCTTAGCAAAAACCCTAACCCTTTCATGGTTAGGCTTTCCTGCCTCCTCACCATGTTTCTTTTCCTTATTTTTCTACATGATGTTTTCTTGCCACTTGTTACGCATGCTCCAAAAGTAGATATTCCTTTCCAAAAATAGTTCTTTCCTCAAAATAGGCCTACGCCCAATAGACCCCCAACACTTACATGTGGCTCATCCTGAGCTACTCAGGTGGTGCACACTCCTTGAACAACCTCTGCCAAGATGTGAATCTTTCCTTATAATCCATTCCTTTTTTATCTCGCTTGCGCAACTTTCTCTGTAATCTCTTCTACCCTCTGCGCCGTGATATGTTCCTTGAGAGACTCCACACTCTCGACATGATCTTGAGCCATTCTTGTCTTCTCCTCCTCCAGTTCCACAATTAGTTGTAGCCATTCTTTCTTTCGATCCCTGCATGCTTGGATCCACATGTTGTGTCGCGTAGCCTTAAATTTGGCTATCCCCTAGTACTGCATGAACACTTATCCTCCATGTGTTAGCTATGTTTTTTTGTCTATCACTGAGATACCGATAAAAATTGATGGCATTGCCACTTCCTCACTTGGAGTCTGAAGTGCTTCCCATCGACGTGTACCATGCTATGTGACATCGTCCTACTCTGTCGCAGAAATATGAGTAGGGAGGCTCTTTCCAGCCAATTAATGCTATCAAAATAATTATCCAGGAGTAATGGAACTTTGTTCCCAAGTCCTGTGCATCCTTGCAGTCATCTAGGAATAGATTCATTAAATATGGGGCCCAACTGAGCTTGGTGTCATTTGCGCATTGTGTTGCTGCTGCGAAAACCCCTGCAAGGATCTCCTTTTTGCGACATTTGCGAAGTAGCTTGCATGCCATCAATTTTGTTGCCATCCTAGTGGCTGCGTCACTGATCCATTTTATAATTATTCTGCGTGAGCCTCTTTCTGTCCCATACATCTTATTCAACTCTTCTATGAGACACTTTTCCTTGGTTTTATCATCCAAGTACTGCACGAGCTTCTCGCCATTTGATGGCAGGCCTGTGATGAATGAAATTAGCTTCATGTCGATTGATACTGTTTCTTCCAACCACAAAAAATATCCATGGAGGACCACCGACAACTGCTTGACATAATTGTTCAAATATTTCTCCTGTTCGAAGTGAGGAATCTATGGTAAATTCAGAATCCCTATGTTTTCCAAGGCCGCTGCCCATTGCTTTGGCTACAGTATTGGATCTCCTAATGGCCCTATGCCCAAGATCTCCATATACACATGTTGCGAAAATTATGGGAATTTGCTGGTGTCAGAAACATCATGGTCTGTGTATCTTAGCCTTTCGATGCAACCCAATAGACTTGGTGTAGCCTGCACCCCCTCTGGAATGTGCGGTAAAATAATTGAGCATCAGGCTGCTTGCGCAGGGACCTCACAATGGGTTGTTTCCCTTTTCTTTGTGCTAGTGCTCTAGATGGACCAGCCTCTAGTTGTGCTTCCCATCCCGACTATGGTTTCCTCATGATATCTTCAAGATGTACTTCCTCCTGCTACGCAAACCCCACCATAGGTTGTGGCCTTGGCCCATCAGACTTTGTTCTTTTGTTGTCACTGCCATTTGTTCTGTGGGTTGCTTCGGATCTGGAAGGTTGTTGTGGGTTGCCTATGGATAATGGTTCATGGCCCTGCGCACTTTCATGTGAGTCAATATACATCTCGTCCATCATCGGGGCCTTCTCTTCTTCCTCTACTAGTGTGGAACTCATTGGTTCTACCTGCGGTGAAGGAATTGCGTCGACATCGACAATTCCCTCTCTTTGTGTAAACTCATGTTCTACCTCTATGGTTTCCTGCGGTGAACTTTGGGTGATGTGTGTTTTTTTTGTTGTTTGGCTAGGTGCACCGACCTTTGGAGGTGCCATATTGGGCAATTCTTCCTTCCTCGATCGAACTTAGGTTGCTATGATCTTTGAATTCTCTTGTTCGCCTCTCCTCTTCGTGCTCCTTAGCTTCGCGGGTTTGCAAATGCACAATGTGTGTCATTTATCCCGAGTTTTCATTATATATATGGCATCATAAATGGCCTTAATCTTCTCAAAGAAGCTTCTTTGATGGTTATTAATGCCCAATTCACACCTTTTTACCCCGACGACTAGTTTCTGCTTTTCTGATCGTTGGCCCAGTTTTTGGTGCGCTACAATTTTTCGGGGCATCGTACATTTCTTATGTGACTTTTCCCTTAGTGCACGATGTTTTCTTCCTATCAACCATATGTTGTGCGTGGTCACTTTTTCTTTTTGCGCTTCTTCTACTATCTGTTGCGCACGATATTTCCCAGTATTTTGTATTTTCTTTCTTTGTCTACTTTTTTGTTCCTTTTTCTTCTTTTTCTAATTTCGTCTTCCTTTTTCTTATTTTCTACTATCTACTATAGTACACTATATGCATGTCTTTTCTACTACCTTGTAACTTTTAAAGGTTAGTAGGTCGACTATCCCTATACAGTTTCTGTCGACTACCATTGATCATTCTTTTTAGTTTTGTTCCTTCCAAGTCTTTCATCTACACAAATCCCCCATATGTGATAGTATTTACTTCATATGGCCATAGCCAATGCATTCTAAAATTACGAGGGTGTTGGAAAAATTTGTTGTCATAAAGGAGAACTAGGTTTCCCTCCTTAAAACTCTTCTTTTTAATATGTCTGTCATGTCAGGATTTATCTCTTGCTTTCTGTACTTCCTGGTAAACTCCTGTAAGTATCTTGTCCTCTTCCATTACCATTAGTTGACTTAGCCTCTCCTGTACTATGCCTCTTTCTGTCATGTTGGTAATTGTTTCTATGCGCAGACTGGGTACCAGAAATTCTAATGGCACCACTACTTCATGCCCATACACCAATTTGAATGTTGTATGTCTTATCAAGTTCTTGCATGTGGTCCTGTATGCCCATAGTACTGCTGGTATTTTTATGTCCCAACCATATTTGTTAACATTGCAAATCTTAGTCAAAGCATTTTCCAAAATATTATACTGTTCCATTTTCCTGAGGATGATATGGTGTACTTTTTTGGTGATAGAATTCAAACTCCTCAGTCATATTCCTAGTGGTATTATTGAAAAAATGACCACCTTGGTCACTCATCAGAATCCTGGAATATCAAAATCTGGTGATTACTTGCTCAAAAAAGAAGTGTGATGTTGTCGTTGCTCTACAGCCTTTGACAGGTGCTGCTTCTTCCCATCTTGTTAAGTATTCAGTCACAGTAACGATATATCTAGCTCCTAACCTTTTTGTTGGTGGATTAATAGGTTGCACAAAGTCTATTTCCCATTTGTCAAATACCTACAGAGTCACTTGTGGTATTAGAAGCATCTCATCACTTTTGTTTGGTTTTCCAACCCTTTGACAGACATCACATTCCTGGCAATATTCCTTGGCATATTTATGAATTGTTGGCCACCATATTCCTACGCGCAATACCTTCTGTGCAGTAGCTTTACTTGCATAGTGTCCTCCAACTATACCTTCACGAGCTTCTACCAAAATTCTGGGTTGTTCATGTTCCAATACACACCTTCTCAAAATGTTATCTACGCTCATATTGTATAAATTTCCTACAGTAATTTGATAGTCTATAACTCTTACTACCATATTTTTCTTCTACGCATAGCTAAAATCATTTGACGCAACCCCTGTGCTTAAGTATTCAATAATATCTGTGAATTATTCATCAACTACCTGTACTGAAAATAATTGTGCATCAGGGAAGTTATCTTCCAAATTAGTAGGTTCTTCTCCATTAGTTAACCTTGACAGGTGATCAGGTCCTACATTCAACTTCCTTGGTTTGACTATTGCTTCGAAATCAAATTCTTGAAACAATAATAGCCATCTATAGATCCTCCCCCACAACACTGGCTTGTTGACTAGACAATTGAGAGAAGAATGGTCTGTGAACATTTTAAAGTGTTTACCTAGTAAAGAGTTCCTGAACTTCTGAAGTGCATACACCATTTCTAGGCCTTCTCTTTCAGTGGTGTTGTAATTCTTCTTTGATTCTGACAACTTTCTTCTTGCAAAGGCTATAGGATGGTCTAAGTCCCATGTTCCTGGCTGTGCCATAATTGATCCAAGTGTTATGGCTGGTGCATCTACATGAACATGAAATGTCTTTTCCCAATACGAGAATACTAGTATAAGTGTTGCTACCATATTTTCCTTCAGAGTGTCCAAGCCTTGATGACAATATTCATTCCATTGAAATTTGGTGTCCTTCTTTGACAATTTTTCCATTGGTGTAGTGATCTGCACATACCCCTTTATAAATTTCTTGTAATAGCCTGTATGACCCAATGTTGCTCTTAACTAGAACACTGACTTTGGTGGTGGTAAATTCACAATGACTGTAATCTTAGTAGGGTCCACTAGTAAACCTTGTTTACACACTATGTGTCCCAACAATATCCAAAAAGGTGTACCAAAAATGCATTTCTTAATGTTTAATGAGATCTAACATTGCCTACATCTTTCCAACATTAATCTTAACACTTCTACATGGTCCTTTAATAGACTATATACAGTCCATTCATCCATATATACTTCTAGAAACTAATGTATGAATTCCTTAAAATAAGCTATGACTACTCTTGAAAATATGGCTGGTGCATTTTTCAGTCCAAATGGCATGACTGTATATTGGTAGGATCCCCATTCTATAGAAAAATTAGTCTTATACCTGTCTTCTGGGGCTATTTTGATCTAATGGTAAACTGAGAATCCATCTGTGAATGAATATGCTTCTTGGCCTCCCACATTCTCTAAAACCTCATCTGTAAAAGGGTTAGGAAAATGGTCATATAAGAAAGCATTATTGAGTTTCCATTGATCTACAAAAATCCTTATCCCCCCTTGTTTATTTTCTTGGACTACCATAGGACTTATCCATTCATATTCCTCTACTGGTTATGTTATCACTATAACAATTTTTTTATGGAATCCAAGTCTTAGGACTTAGCAAGAGGCTAAATCGGCATAGAAGGGGCCACATCTAGCGGACAGGGGTAAGTCTTGTGGAAATGTGAAGTTGATGGGACCCGATGGGTCACAAATCGTGGGCACCACAGATCAACGGTCATGGAGCATATCGGGTTGAGAACTAGCATGGAGGCTAATTTTTTGACAACAGACCAATAAGAATACCATGGTTTCATCTCGAGATCACGTGGCGCCACCGAATGCATTTCAGAGGGAAAAGTGGGTGAAATCAAAACCACTCAATCACACCCCGAAATCACGTTTCAAATGTCATTAAATCTATTAAATGCAAGGGTCACATGTGGAAAGGAAAATTGATGACCAGTCAAATCATCTTGAGACACTTGTTTGGGCACCATTCGTTCATGAGATGCCAAGTAAGCATCGCCAAATAAATGATTTAAAGACTCATCATTGGAAATCGATGGTCGAACGTGATAAGTTTCTATCCCTATAAGGAATTTCATCAGTATCCCATGATTAGCACTCGATGGTGACTGTTACTCAAAACACAGGTGAAATTACTCTATTTCGGGTAATTGATGTTTTATTCCAGAGTGGGATAACCACAAATCAAATCATTCATCCAATTCTTGTGAAGTTGAGATAAATAGGCTCCTGCTTCAGGAAAACCATAGGAAATGGAGAATAAAGATCCAACAACCTTCAACAAACCGGGAAATTCGAATAGTATGACAAAACTATCAATTAAGAAAAAAGAAAGGCATGCTGTGAAAATACTGGCAACAAAATTTCACACAAAATCTGCAAATGAACTAGGATCAGGTGGAGAAATCAGATTAAATCCTATTATGAAGGATTTGATAATTAATGGATATGCAGATGGATACTACATGCAATATTGCAAGATTAAAATAAACAAGGGACGAAAGAAGGAGACTAAAGCCAGAACGGTCGAAGGTACTGAAGAAAACCAACCTGCTTGGCTTGACACCTTAAAGGAAGAGATTGCAAACCTAAAATAAATTGCAATCTAAATTGAGTATATTTTGGGGAATTTTGTGATGATGTAGACAAGTGGAATTCAGGTTAAAAATCTCAAATATGTCGGTTTTTTGTTTATAAAGTTCCCTAGAAAGTAGGAGTTCGGGTTTGGTACGTTACTCCCTCTGTGACCGATATCTAATTTTGGAATCTTGGAGAAGATGATTCGTTTTGGATCCAATATGTAATTTATCTATATATACTGTTAAAAGATAAATAAAGAAAGGAGGGACTTACCGGAGAAGGGATTTCCCTTGTAGTAGGAGAACTTTTTAATTTCTTATGGATTTTAATATAAGTAGATAAGGTTTTCTTAGATAGCCGAGATTCATCACGGTGTTGATGTTCAATATGTTTTCTTGTATTTCATATTCATAAATGTGTTTTTCTGCTAGCGATAATCTTTAAGCAAGAGAAAGAATCCACCCTGCTGGTGTTGTTTCTCATATTGATTATACTTGTTATATGTTTATTGGTTCTTGGTTCAGAATTCACTCATGATTGGTGCTCTTTTTTCGGTATCCAGCCTTCATGTTTCTTCGTCTAACACTATACCAAGATATTCTCCCTCTATTAGATGCCTCTTGTTGATAGTAGTCTTTCCTTTCTTTTCCTCTACCATATCATATTACTTATTTGGCTGAATATCATACCTATTTTTTCTTTGTTCCCTTTGGAATACATAGCTTATAACTCTTCATACGTTTTCAGGAATTGACCCCATTGCCTAATGGCCCTGCTCTTCTGTTTGTCCTATAATTTTTAAATTTTATACTATGGAAGAATCTGACCTATGTACGCGCATTGACAAATCTTTTGAGTATTTTAAATAGCTATATGATCGAGAGAGCCCTCTCTAGTTGGAAGGGTCAGAATCCAACCTAAAGTTGGTTGAAACAGTTACCTCTGTCGTTTGTTTTATCAGCTGAACAAATTTACAGAGTGCTAACATTATGCCATTGTTGCTGGGGACCAAAGGTGAAACCTTCCCTGGGAGAAACAACAAATTTTAGATCTGAGTACTGATGGTGAAAAGTATTCAGACATAGAAAGGTTGTATGTCATTTACCCGATGACCCATTTTCAAGAACCTAGAATTCAAATTTTTTATGGCGACTCCACTGTCCAAAGACTCAACAACCTGAATATTTTATTGGCGACTCCACTCAAGATTCAAATTCTATTTAGAGACTCCAATGGAATATGATATCCCTTGACAGAGGTATGAAAAGACATCATGGGAGAAAACAAGTACCTAAAGTTGATTTTTTTCCAAGACATAATATTTTTTTTTATTAATTACCTTTTGTCTTTTCCTGAACATGCTAAACAAATTTTTCTTCACCTGCTGCATGCAAATAATGATCATGATAATATTGAAATTGTATATCCTCCTCTTAAAGTTATACAAATATCTCCTCAGTTTATCACTGATTTTGATCAAAATCTCTCCTCTGATCCATGTGATAACAATGACCAAGTTGATGAGCCTCATGAAACCAAGAATGATATTTCACCTCCTGTACTTGATCTAACACCCTCCAAGACTCAACATAGATACATACCCTTAGAATTACCTTGAATTCTTCATGATATTCCTCCAAAGAACTATAAGTACCTACTTGTGTTTGATGGAAAACCTTATGCCATCACAGCTAAAAAACACATCCAAGAGTTTGAGAATTTTATAGATTTGTTTGAGATTGACCATGCTGATGTTTGTATGAAGGCCTTCTCTCAATCATTGAAAGGAGATACCAAAGAATGGTTTAAACATTTGCAACCAGATACAATTAACTCATGGGAAGAATTGAAGAGTGTTTTTTTGAAGTTTTGGGGTAAGAATAAATCTCTAGATCTACAAATTACAGAATTCTATGCTTTGAAAAGGCAAAGCAATGAAACTATTTCTACATTCAGTAGAAGGTTTTCCAGTATTTATTATGATTTTTCCAAATAAATTCAACCCACTGAAGTTGTTTCCATGCTCCAGTATGCCACTACTCTTCATCCAGATTTGTCTTTCCTCCTGATGGAAAGAATACCTAAGAGCTTACACCAAATATTTAATGATGCTCAAGAGATTCAACACAATATCCAATCATGTGAACATATTCAAAATGAGGGTTTGGATGCTCCAAGACATGAAAGTGAATATGCACATAGAACAGTTGATTGGAATCTTGAGCATAAAATTGATAATATCATAGGTCCTCTTGAAGTTTTAAATGATAATGATTTTGCAAAGGATTATATTCCATTTATTGAAAGAGAGGACATTTATGTAGCTTCTGATCCACCCCATGATAAGCATGGAGCTGATTGATTCATATATTCATTTGTAGAAGTCAAGAAGATGAGTTTGCAAATCAGCTTGTTGAGGAACATGTTGATGTCCCAAGCTTTTTCTTGTTAGAGGACATTGCATATGTTGCTGATTTTCCTATATATTTTGAATATGATGATGATTATGATGTTGACTTCCTAGAAAAACCAACTACATGTTCTCTTTCAGAAAATGTTCCTTTTCAGCAGTGTAGTGAGAGAAATTAGCCTACATACCATAGTCACAAATAAGAAAGTACTGAAACAGTTGAAGGAAATTCTTTACCTTTATGATTTTCTTCATTTAAATTGTTGAAAGAAAATGATAAGATCATCATTGAAGAAAAGAAATGTGTGCTGATGCCAAATCACACTGATTCATTGAAAGAAATTGACAAGAAATTGTAGCAATATTTTCATATGTTTGATGACCATGTTACTTGTTATGTAGAAGGTCTTGTCAGTTCAAAATTGCAGCCATTATTCAAAGATGAATCCGAAAATGAGTGTGTTCAACAATCCAAAGAAATTGAAAAATGTGCATATGACAACAATGAAGAAAATGAATAAATTTTTGAATCAGGTAGAAGAAACTTGCCATTATGTTTTGCTTCTTTCAAATTGCTCAAGCAAAATGTTAATAATGTTTCAGATCAGAAACCCTCCAGGCATGATATTGAATCTGAAGAAAGCAATAGACTTGCAAATGAAATATATCTTCCATTATGTTTCTCTTCCTTCGAATTGTTAAGAACCAATCAGGAGAAAATAGAGAAAGCTGGTAAAAATGTTGTTGTTCAAAGTCATTGGCCTTCTTCTGAAATTTATGAATATACCCAACTAGATTTCTAGCAAAACAAAGGGTTTCAAAGTTGTCTTTCTCCCCTTGTGAATGGTGTAGTTGTTCAAATTCTAAGTGGCTTGGACGTGTATGAAGGATTTGATACCCTATCTATGGAGACTTTGAGAAATGAACAAACAAATGACATAGAGTTTCAGGGAGACAATAAAAGAGTGTATGCCATTATTCAATCAAAAATGTAGAAAGATCATAAAGAAGTAGTTGTTTTACTTAATTCCTTTGAATATTATGGTTCTAAGACTGAAGAAGAAGAGCAAATAAAACCAACACTTGTGAAGATGGCTTGTCCTTCTATTTGGGTTCATCGAAAATAAATATTTTCTCATATGTTTCATGACCCTGTGGTATGTTATATGGGGAGTTTTAACAATCATAATTTACAACTTATGATGGGTTGTAAGCTTAGAGATGAAGATGATGGAAAATCAACGTTAGTGTTAGATATGGATTGCTTTCTACCAGGGGTTTCATTTTAGCCAGCAATATCTTCTGATTCAGAATATTGTTATTTCCAGTAGTCTCAACAGATTTTTCATCCTCTTGGTGGCAATCAACAAGTTAAATCACATGGAAGAAAGAATGCAGTGGAAAAAGTAAAACATGATTGTTTTTTTTTCTAGGTGTTGAAAGATCCATTTGAAGTCTTGTTAGAAATGGTAAAAAGTCCCAATATTTTTTAAATTCTAAGATTTGAATTCATATATAACTTTTTGAATGCGTTATCGGTAGATAGGGTTTGGAGAAAGAATGTGCAAAGTAAACAAAAAATGCATAAAATGTTGGCATGGATGTTTTGGCATTATGATCTCACCTGATTGACAATTCATTTTTCAGCAGTTAGGGTAGGTAGGTGTGAATAAGCTTGTGGATCAAGCATTTTCAATTTTAGGTCTCCAAATAAAGTGTTCAGTTATATGTTAGCATTATATCCAATGTTCAGCCTCCAAGTGAGAGCAGTGAACGGACTTTGATTTTCAATGAACATTGGTGATAGGTCAAGGTATAGCACACACCTGCTGTGAGAGAAGTTCCAATGGATAAGGAATAGGGTCTACTGTTCTTTGCTACCTCGCAGGGAGGGTAGCATCCCTAGTTGGAGTCCATGTTATCATTATAATTTTTTTTATATGGAATCCAAGTCTCGGGACTTAGCAAGAGGCTAAATCGGCGTATACGGGACCACATCTAGTGGACGGGGCTAAGTCTAGTAGAAATGTGAAGTTGATGGGACCCGACGGGTCACATATCATGGGTTCCACAGATCAATGGTCATGGAGCATATCGGGCCAAGAACTAGCATGGAGGTTAATGTTTTGAAAGACGACCAATAAGAATACCATGGTTTTGTCTCAGGATCACATGGCGCCACTTGATTCATTTCGAGGGAAAAGTGGGTGAACTTGAAACCAATCAATCACACCCCGAAATCATGTGTCAAATTTCATTAAATGTGTTAAATCCAAGGGTCACATGAGGAAAGGAAAATTGATGGCCAGTCAAATCATCTAGAGACACTTGTTTGGGTGCCATTCGTCCGTGACATGCCAAGTAAGCACTGCCAAATAACCAATTTAAAGACTCATCATTGGAAATCGATGTTCGAACATGATAAGATGCTATCCCTGTAAGGAATTTCGTCAGTAGACCATGATTAGAAATCGATGGTGAATGCTACTCAAAACACAAGTGAAATTACTCTAGTTTGGTAATTGACGTTTTATTCCAGAGCGGGATAAAGACAAATCGAATCATTCTTCCAATTCTTGTACAGTGGAGAGAAATAGGCTCCTTTTCTGGGAAAACCAGAGGAAATGGAGAAGAAAGATCCAATGACCTTCAACAAACCGGGAAATTTGAATAGTATGACAAAACTATCAATTAAGAAAAAGAAAGGCATGCTATGAAAATACTGGCAACAAAATTTCACACAAAATCTACAAATGAACCAGGATCAGGGGAAGAAATCATATTAAATCCTATTATGAAGGATTTGATCATTAATGGATATGCAGATGGATACTACATGCAAGCTGGCAGGAGTAAAAGAAATAAGCGACGGAAGGAGACTAAAGCTGGAATGATCGAAGGTACTGAAGAAAACCATCCTGGTTGGCTTGACACCTTAAAGGAAGAGATTGCAAACCTGAAATAAATTGCAAGATAAATTGAGTATATTTTAGGGAATTTTGTGATGATGCAGACAAGTGGAATCTAGGGTAAAAATCTCAAACATGTCATTTTTTTGTTTATAACGTTCCCTCGAAAGTAGGTGTTTGGGTTTGGTACGTTACTCCCTCTGTGACTGATATCTATTTTTGAAATCTTGGAGAAGATGATTCATTTTGGATCGCATATGTACTTTATCTATATATACTGTTAAAAGATAAATAAAGAAAGGGGGGACTTACCAGAGAAGGGCATGCCCTTGTAGTAGGGGAACTTTGTAATTTCTTATGGATTTTAATATAAGAATATAAGGTTTTCTTAGATAGTCGAGAGTCATCACAGTGTTGATGTTCACTATGATTTCCTGTATTTCATATTCATAAATGTGTTTTTATGCTAGCGATAATCTCTAAGCAAGATAAAGAATCCACCATGGTGGTTCTATTTCTCATATTGATTATACTTGTTATATGTTTATTTGTTCCTGGTTCAGAATTCACTCGTGATTGCTGCTTTGTTTTTGGTAGCCAACCTTCATGTTTCTTCTTCTAACATTATACCAAGCGATTCGCCCTCTGTTAGACACCTATCACTGATAGTAGTCTTTCCTTTCTTTTCCTCTACCGTCTCATATTACTTATTTGGCTGAAAATCATACCTATTTTTCCTATGTTCCCTCTGGAATACATAGCTTATAACTCTTCATACGTTTTCAGGAATTGACCCCATTTTCCAATGGCCCTTCTCTTTTGTTTTGTCCTACCATTTTTAAATTTTATACTATGGCAGAATCTAACCTTTGTGTGCGCATTGCCAAATCTTTTGAGTATTTTAAATAGCTATATCCTCGAGAGATCCCTCTCTGGTTGGAAGGGTCAGAATCCAACCTAAAGTAGGTTGAAACAGTTACCTCTGACATTTGTTTTATCAGCCGAACAAATTTACAGAGTGATAACAGGTTCTATGATAGCAGCTTCCAACATTCGTTCAATTTTTGCTTTCACTTTCTGCTTATACATTGGATTCAGTCTGTAGGGTCTCTTCCTGACAGGTCTAGCCTCAAGTTTGAGGGGTATCTTCATCTCACCTAGCTCCCCTGCTATAAAGGTTGTTGGAAATAGGTCACTGTATTCGCACAATAGCTCTGTTATTCTTTCTACTGTTTGGTCATCCCAATAGTCTCCAATACTCACCATTTTAGGGTTTTCATTCGTCCCAATGTTGACTTTCTTAACATTGATTGCTGCAACAAATACTTCTGACTCAAGAGATGGACCTTCCACCACTCTTTCTCCCTCAATTGTTGCAATTTGAATGTTGCGCGGGTCATCTTCATCTGGTGCTTCCTCTTCAATTTGATAGAATGAAAGTAGTTTTTTGAATGTTTGCATGTTCTGTTGTTGATATTGTTTCATGATTTAAAATTTTGGTTCATCAATAAATATCATTCCCCATATTAGCTTCAACGTTGAATCAATGTTGGGGTTCTCATGTTCAAATGAGAAGGTTACTACAAAATTATGTTGTAATCCTGTCCATTATGTAGTGCCTCTACGCATCTCCTGGTATATATACCAGTTCCTTGAGATTCCTTCCAATGTATGGATAAAGGGATGAGGCCATTCCTCTGGTGGTGTCATCCTCCACTGTGCCTTTCACTTCTCCAAGTGTTCCACTAGTCTTCCTTTTCCATCATACCTCTTCATTTTATTCCTTCCCTATTTTGCACCAAATCTAATGCACACTAATTGTTTACATTGATACTGGTCTTGAATTGTTTCTTTGTGTCCACCCCAACACCTTGCAGGTGTTTCCTATTGAAATATTGTAATTGCAAAGTGTATTCTATTTATTATTGAGTCTATTAATTAGATCAATCCCCCTTTGTGGATTGATAATGTCGGGCATTGTAAATGACCAAATCCCCTTTTGTGGATTGGTCAAACCCTAACTATATTATGCTAATTAAGAAGTCACCCCCCATAACTATTTAAAGTGGTTTTAACCACTAAGAAGAGAAGTTAGACCTGCGCAATGAAGAGACACCTTTCCAATGTCTGCTAACTAGTATAAATAAAGGAGGCCAACGCCTCATTTGTTCACTCACTCATTCACTCATCAAGTGCACAAGTTTGGTAGTTGTAGATGGGAGAAGAAGGAAGAGAGAAGTGAATTGATTAGTGTTGGATATTCTCTAGTGTTTTGGTTTATTGTCTATCTATATTAAAGAAGTTTTGTTGGGTTTTCTCCCCCATGAGGGTTTCCCAGGATAAATGTTGTGTATCTTGTGATTGTGTTTCTCTAAGTGATCCTACCTATGCTATTGCTATCTAGTAAATTGAAAAGAAACCTAATAATAGCTCAAAACTTAACATGGTATTAGAGTTAAGCTAAAGAGAGAACCTTTCAATGGATAAGCAAAACCATCACTGTTGTCGTACAAGAAAATTAGGGCTTTTATTGAAGAGGAATTTAAGCCTAAAAATCATCAAGGAAGTGTGCCATAGCTTAGCGAACTCTTTGACAGCCTCAAAACACTTTTCTAGTGGAAATAACTCCTGAAAAGTGAAACCCTAGTTTTTACTGGTACCAAAAAACCAGAAAACCAGGAAACCATAACCAGTACCAGAAGTACCAGTCCATATTTCCACAAGCCCAGTTTGAAGGGGTAAAATTTATATTTTCTGAAATATAATTACACCAGGATGCTCGCCTCAGCCAAGAACACCTTCTGGTAAGTTCAGGTTTAAATTCTGAGCATTTTCAATTTTTGGTCATTTTCCTAGCTCCAGGTCAAGATGTCTGCAATCACTAAGCTTGTTGAAAAGTTAGAAGGTGTGGAAAAATTTTGTGCCTGGAAATATAAAATTTCACTCATTCTTGAAGAGAATTACCTCTCAAATTTCATAAAGGAAGATGTACCAGAACCCGAAGAAGCTACAACCAAAGAAAAGTACAAGAAGGACATGGTTAGGGCCAAAATGATCATTGCAGACTCCATTAAATATCACTTGATCCCTCAAGTTTCCTCAAATAAAACTCCAAAATAAATGTTTGATTCCCTAACCAAAATGTATGAAGGAAATAACATCAACCAGAATATGAATCTAAGAACTCAACTCAAAAGTACAAGGATGCAAAAAGGAGAAACAATCCATGACTATTTCTCTAGAATCTCTCAATTCATGGAACAACTAGAAGCAATTGGAGGCAGCCTAGATGAGGATGAAATCATATTGACAACTCTTAATGGTCTCACGAGACCTTGGGATGCGTTCATCCAAACCATTTGTGCCAAAAAGGAGGAACTACATTTTGACAGTCTTTGGGAAGAATGTGTTCAAGAAGAAGCAAGAGTAGATAACCAAGAAGAAATATTATCAAGAGATGAAGACCAAGCGACCAAGCCCTAACTGCTCATACTAAAGGAGGAAGGAATAGGTCTCACTTCCAAAAGGAGACTCGTCAGCATAAGGAATCCCACTCCCCAAAGAGATTCAAAAACTCTCATAAAGAATCTCACCCTCCAAGAAGATTCCAAAAGTTTCAGAAAGGTAAAAGAAGAGAAAGATATTTCTTCTCTTATCAATGCTACCATTGTGATAATATGGGACATATTTCTAAAGATTTTCCAGCTAAGAGAGAAGAATACAAGAAGAGAAACAAAGGAACCATTCCCATACAGTTGAAGATGAAGAGTCACCCACATAGATGATTAAAGAATAGATTGAAGACTATGTCTTAATCTCTGCCCTCTCAAGATCAGTGTCACCTGGTGAGGATTCTTGGATCATAGATAGTGGTGCTTCCAAGCACATGATAGATCAAATAGACATTCTCTCTAGCCTTATAGAAAATAACTTTCCCTAGAAAGTTACACTTGGAGATGATTATCAATACCCTATCAAAGGTGTGGGGGAGTCCGATTACAAACTTGATTCAAGAACCCCAATGAGGATGAAGGATGTACTATATGTTCTAGGTTTGACAAAGAACTTACTTTCTATCTCAAATTTATACAAGAAAGGCATCATAGTTTCTTTCATAGATGGTGAATTTCTTATGTGGCCTAAAGGAAAAACCATAGAAGATGCAATTATTATTGGAACAGAAGAAGGTGGCCTGTATAAGCTAAAATGTCACCCAGTTGCAACCTTGACTCATTCCATTGAAAGTCCATGTGAAATTTGGCATAGAAGACTATCTCACATCAAATACAAGGCATTACCATATGTGAGCAAGGTAGTCACAGGTCTACCAAAATTTAAAGTTGATCATGAAGGTGTGTGCAAGGATGTGCACAAGGAAAGAACACAAATAATCCTTTCCCGAAGAGTGAGAGTAAAGAAGAAGGAGTCTTGGAAATCATCCAATTAGATGTATGTGGCCCAATTCCATCAACCTCTCTTAGTGGGCATGTATACTATGTGTCATTCATTGATGATTATTCTCGCAAAACCTGGGTTTACTTTTGAAATCAAAAGATGAAGTGTTTGGTAAATTCAAGGAATTCAAAGCCTTGATAGAGAATTTCTCTGGAAGAAAGATCAAGATACTCAGGATAGATAATGGAGGAGAATACACCTCAAATGATTTTGTAATCTTTTGCAGAGATGCAGATATTAAGAGGGATCTCACCACTCCCTACAATCCTCAACAAAATGGTGTAGTAGAAAGAAAGAACAAAAGTATAATGTAAGCAGTGAAGACTATGATCCACGATCAAGATCTTCCAATGCACTTATGGGAAAAAGTAACAAGAACAACAGTATATGTACATAACAAATTATCCCATAGTGCTCTTGGGTTAAAATACCCCGAAGAGATTTTCTCTGGAAAGAAGCCAGAAGTAAGCCATCTCAAAATATTTTTCTCTCCAATATTTGTACACATTCCAAAAGAGAAGAGAACCAAGATAAACCCTTCAAGAAAGAAGGGAATATTTGTTGGGTACTGTGAGATCTCCAAGGCCTTCAAAATTTATATACAAGGTTACCATCACATGATATCAATAGAGATGTAATATTTGATGAATATGCAACACTCAAGAAATCAAGGAGATGTCATCTTGAAGAAGTATATGAAGAAGAAACTATAGCTCCCAGAGTTGTAGAACCATTGAGGGAAGTCACAGTTTCCCCCAATGAGATTCATGAAGATCATGATATGATAGAATCTCAAGAACCTCCCGATATGACGATCTCTCACAAGAGAAAGCTAGCCTAGGAAAGGGAACTTATTCAATATGGATAGAAGTATGGTGCCCCTGAAGGAACCATGAGACAAGTCAAGAAACCCAATTCATTCTTCAGTTATATGGATTTGATGTGTGATCTCTTAGAGAAGGAGCCTACTTTCTTTGAAGAAGCCATTCATAAGAAAGAATGGGAAGATGCCATGACAGAAGAGTACCAATCCATTATAAAGAATGATGTATGGGAAATAGTTCTAAGACCGAAAATAAAAGATGTGGTATCTTTCAAATGGATATACATGATAAAACAGGTTGCTGATGGAAGTATTGAGAAATATAAAGCAAGGTTTGTAGCTCGTGTCTTTTCTTAAAAGGAAGGAATTGATTATGAAGAGACGTTTTCTCATGTAGCCATATACACTTCTATTAGACCAATCATAGCCCTTGCATCTAAGATGAAGTGGAAGCTACACCAGATGGATGTGAAAACAAATTTCTTAAATGGTGTCATCAAAGAAGAAGTGTACATAGAAAAAACTCAAGGGTTTGAGGTTGAAGATAGAAAGAAACATGTTTGCAAGTTGAAGAAGGATGTGTATGGATTAAATCAAGCTCCTAGAGCTTGGTATGGAAGAATTGAAATTTTTCTGACGAGCTTGGGTTTTACCAAGAGTAAAGTTGATTCTAACCTTTACTTCAAGGTTATGAATGATGAACCTGTTATATTATTGTTATATGTAGATGACTTATTCTTAAATAGAGAAGAAAAACTCATCATTGATTGTAAGGAAAATCTTGCTACATAATTTGAGATGAAAGACCTAGGCCTAATGCAATATTTCTTAGTTATTGAAGTTTGGTAGAGCCCAAAGAAGATCTTCCTTAACCAAGGGAAGTATGCAGTTGACATACTAAAGATGTTTGATATGTTGGAGTGTAAATCCATGAATACACCCATGGAAACAAAATTGAAGCTCCTGGTTGATACTTCGTCAGAATTGGTTGATGCCACGTTGTATAGACAGATCATTGGATCGTTGATGTATTTGATGAATACCAGACCAGATATATGTTTTGTTGTGAACACCTTGAGTCAATTTCTGGTAGAACCCAAACGCGTTCACCTTGTCACTTCAAACCATGTGATCAGATACCTTAAGGGTACGTTGGATTTTGGTCTCAGTTATAATGGGGATCATGACTTTAGAATGAGTGGGTATACTGATTCAGATTAGGCTGGAAGTGTCTCATGGCTGAGTAGGAAGCAATCAAGTATTGTTCTTAGCACGACATAAGCGGAATACATTTCTGCATGTTCTGCCATTTGTGAATCTATATGGCTTCGGAATTTGTTGACAGGTCTATTTGATATGGAGATGGAAGAAACCGTGATTCTATGTGATAACCAGAGTTGCATAAAAATGACATAGAACCCTGTGTTCCATGACAAGTCAAAACACATAGAAATCCGATATCACTACATTTGTGATATGGTGTAGACAGGAGCTATAAATCTCCATTATGTTGGCATGAATGAACATATTGCAGATGTGTTGACCAAGCCTCTGTCTCATGTAAGGTTTGAGAACTTTCAAGACAAGCTTGGTATAGTATGAAAGGACATCCCTCGAAAGGGGGATTAGTGTTGATGCCAACATTGTGCTGAAGATTTCCAGCTTTGTGCTGATGTGTATGTGATTCCAGCCTTATGTTGAAGATTTCCAACTCCGTGTTGATGTTGATGTGATACCAACCTTGTGCTGAATATTTCCAGCTTCGTGCTGATGTTGATGTGATGCCAGCCTGGTGCTGAATATTTCTAGCTTCGTGTTGATGTTGATGTGATGCCAACTTCGTGCTAAATATTTCCAGCTTAGTGTTGATGTTGATGATGCTCCAACCTACATGTTGTGATGTTGTTTTTGTTGATATTGTATTAGCCTCGTGTTGTTATTGATGATGATGATGTATTAGTGTTATACTAATCCCTGTTAATGCATATGATGATGATGCCATTCCAGCTCCTTGTTGTGGATGATGATATTTATGAGGAGAAAAGCTTTCGATGATTTATAGATATGCCAATCAGTGTTCCATATGTTGTTGATGTTGTTTCCCTCTCCCTCTCTTGATGATTTTTTCGAATACCCTTATTGTTAAGGGGGGGTGCTGAAATATTGTAACTGCAAAGTGTCTTCTATTTATTATTGAGTCTCTATTAATTAGATCAATCCCCTTTTGTGGATTTATCATGTCGGACATCCTAAATTACCAAATCCCCTTTTGTGGATTGGTCAAACCATAACTATATTATGCTAATTAAGAAGTCGGCCCCCAGGCCTAATTAAAGTGATTTTAACCACTAAGAAGAGAAGTCAACCCTGCCCAGTGAAGATACACCTTTCCAACGCTTTCCAGCTAGTATAAATAAAGGAGGCCATCGCCTCATTTTTTCACTCACTCATCCACTTATCAAGTGCACAAGTTTGGTAGCTGCAGTTGGGAGAAGAAGGAAGAGAGAGGTGCATTGCTCAGTGTTGGATATTCTCTAGTGTTTTGGTTTATTGTCTTGGCATTGTATTGGATATCTATATTAAGGAAGTTTTGTTGGGTTTTCTCCACCATGAGGGTTTCCAAAGATAAATGTTGTGTATCTTGTGATTGTGTTTCTCTGAGTGATCCTACATATGTTATTGTTATCTAGTAAATTGAAAAGAAACCTAATAATAACTCAAAACTTAACATTGTCTTGAGTGCAATATCTAGGGATAAGATCCTCTGATTTTCTAACACTTCCTCTTCATATTTTGTCAAAAATTCCTCTAATTTATTTAACCCATGAAAACTGGGAGTTTCTCTTATCTCTGTACCAACCCATCTTATTGCACGGTCTATTCTTGCACACCTCCTTGTGGAAACTTCATGTAATCTTTATTTCCAATTCTCCAAACCTGTGATTGAATCGGAAGCACATGATATAATGCTTCTCCAGATGAGTACCCAATATATAGTTGGGTTAACATAATCCTCTTCTCGCACGGTGGTTCTGTACAACTGGTTTATTTATTCCATATCCAAACAAGTGGCCTGTACAAACCTTTCTCCTTCTAAAGGATCCAATGATGCAATGAATCTATATTTGCTTGATTCAAAAGTAAGTTTCCTTGCCTTCAGGTTGATTATAGCTTGGTTATCAAATTCCCAATCCAATCCAAGCAATGTTAGGTAAGGTGTTGTGCCATCTACTATCTCTATTACATGAAAATCTTCCATAATGCGCACTCTATCCAAATCTACCGTCACACCTTTAAGTCTTCTAATAGGAAACACTTTGTGTTTATTTTCTAATTTCAAATGGACAGGGGAATAGCCTTAGGTAGGTTCCCCCATACAATGCCATGTATTTTTAGGTAGGACATTTACTTCATATACTAAATCTAGTATAACATCACCCATATTAAAATCCCCAATGTTGGCATTCAGTCTAAATTCTTTGCTTATCCTTATTCTTGTATGAAGATGATTGACTATTTTCTATTATTACTTCCCTTCCACCTCTGTGTTACATATTTCTAGCATAATTTTTAAGATCTTAATAGATGATGTATCCTTCAATAACTTATCACAGGATTGCAGATTTTTTTTTATGGTACTTACTTGCTCTAAAGTTTGTCCTTTATTGGTGTGGTCCATTGAGGAGGGAATCTTGTACATTGGTGAGTTCTAAGTTTGATGTGTGGTTGATGTAGATGAATCATTCTTCTTGAGACACTCTTGTTTGGCTTCCTTAAATGTTTCCTTTTCTTTCAATGCGTTAAACTGTTTCTGTGGTTTAGTGTTCTTCTTAACCCATTGGTGTTGATCTGGATCACCCAATACTACATCAATTCATGTCTTGGATCCTCCTCAAGTGACTATATTGATGTTTCTCCCATCATCATTGGCTTCTATAGAGATCCACTAGAAATTCCAGTTATTTTGGTTCCTTTCTTCTTGGATCTTCCCTAAGAGTGTCAGACAATCCTTTATGTCATGATTTGTTGCACGACAATACATACCCGTCGTTGGTGGGAGTGGACAATCCCTTGCATAATGTCCCAGTTTTTGGAAGTTGTGGCACACTACTGGTCCTCTGCCTTGTCCATATCCTCCTCTACCTTTTCCATATCCTCCTCTACCTCGTCCTCCACCTTGATCTCCTCGTGGCATGTTTTACTGAGGTACCTGGTTATACTGCGCAAGGTTATACTGTGGTTGCACATTATTGTATTGCAGTCGCACATTATTGTACTACTACTGCACATTATTGTATGGTGGTGGTACCTGGTTGAACTGAAGTGCAGATTGTCCTGTCATCATTTATGCTTGCACCCTATAAGTACATGAAGTTCTTTCTCTCATTAGTTCTATTGTCCTACAATCCTCATCATCATGACCCACTGACTTACAAAAATTGCAGTGTGAACGTTTGGGTACTATCTTATATTTTTGCATCATTGGACAATGGTATGGATCATGCCCATGTGTTTTACAAATATTGCACCATGGTCCTCCTATTGTAAATGGGTTTGGCACCCCTGTTTCCATTTACTGCACGAAATTTGGACATTCATTCTTATGGTGTCCTTATGTCCTGCATAGGGTACACCAAACAACTTCTCTTTTATCTTTACCCTTATTCTAGTTAAGTTGAAATGTTAGATTCTTCAAATCCTCCTTCAAATCCTCTATTATTGGATATATATGTTGATACTGGTTTTATTCTAGTTGTAAAGCTACCTATAGAGCCTCTGCCTGAGTTTGGAACTTTTGTTGTCTTAATGGGTATTTCAAATGTGGTAACAATGATTTCACAAATAAATGTCTATGTTGCATGTCATCAATTGCATATTTCAACTTACCTTTCAGATGTTTAAACGTATGATCAAAATCCCAAATAGAATCACCTGGTTTTTCCTTGATTTCAATCATTTCATTCATATACTGGTCCTCTGAGCTGGGCTTCTGAAATTAGTTTATCAATAGTTTTTTCACATCTGCAATATTCTTTGTTATTCATGGTGTATTTTTTACATATAGACTCACATACCAGTCCAGTGCACGGTCTCTCAGTGTGATTGCTGACTATGCAAGATCTGTATCCTCATATATGATCTTCTTTTCTTCCCAAATATTCTCACATATGAATAGGTGATTTTCAGGGTCCTCTGATGCCTCTCCCCGAAATTTTGGTAACCTAATCGTGGGATCATGTCCTGCCATTTTAGATTGTGTTGAACTACTACCTCCGTGTGGTGTATATAATTGACTGTTACTTTATGAACTGGCTCCTCCAGTTGATGCTCCTTGATTGGATGTGTGCCTTGTTGTTCTTCTTCCACTAAAATTCATTTGTCTAAACACTGGTGTTCTTTCTGGTGTATTAGTCACACATGGGGTTGTAGGTTCCACACTAACGATGATCTGAATTGGAGTTATTCCTTTTGTCCCTGACCCATAGATCCTCTACCCCTTCCTCATCACTTGCCAAGCCCTCTCTATCGGCATTGTCTCTCTTTTTGCTATTCATTTTATATTGATAGGGTTCTCCACTGCACGTCTTTCCATATTTTACCATTATCTTCTTTATCTGGTCTTCCTCCATCATGATTGGGTCCATGGTCTCCTTATTCTTTCCCTTATCCATCTCTTCTTCTATTTTTAAACCTCATGTTAGTGCTTCCCCCCTTCCCCCATGCATGTAGGGAATTTTAGCTATCTCATTCCATGGTAATCACACTGTTGTTATACAATAAAATCTTGATTGAAGTATACAATGATATGATGTACCTACCTTTGGGTCCCTTTAGAAAATCATTCTCTACTACGATGTAAGACCTCACGGTATCTACTGCAAATTCAGTGATAAACCCTGCAACAATACTGTGTAACCAGAAATCTACTACGCGTAAATTTGTTATTAACTTCTTGTAACTTAATGATCTCCACATGATTCCACTCTAGCTATCTAATTCTATTTGTAGGTTGGTTTTATTTTAATCTCAATAACCACTCGTGCAACAAATGCGGGAAATCACAAAAAAATACCTCATGCAAGTCGCTAAACACATATTTGTCGAGATATTTGTGCGGTGTTAACTTAGGGTTTTTGTTGTCCTTCTGCGCAAACTCAAGTTCCTTCATTTTCAACCATCTTTCAATCTCTGCCTTTGTTGGATTCCATGGCCTGAACATTCCCTTATATACTTTCATCCTCCACACATTTCTTCCATGGATCTCGTCCACTCAATCCTATGTAGTTCCAGCTGAAAATGAAACCATTTGCTGGTTTGATCTTTCTCTTTTTAATTCTTCTAGGTTTTACCCAGTTTCAGATCTCAATAGGTTTCTAACATACCCCTCTAAAACTATAGGCCCTCCTGGTAAACCAGAAGGCAACGTTATGCACAGGGTGCAAAATGTAGTCTCACCCGAGATAACTTTATGGGTGACTGCAATACCCAAGAGTTTGCAGTCTAGGAATGAGTGGGGATCTGGGATTGTGTTCTTCCTTCTTCATGCATTAACCTTTCTCTTGATTTACATATTTCTAGGATTCATTCATATTTAGCCTTATGCATGCATGCTAATACATCTAGTTAATCATTCACTCATAAGATAATCATTAACAGAAAGTAAATACTCAATAAAAATCACACAAAACACAAGTTTTACCATGGTTCACCCCCTCCTGGGGCTATGTCCACAAAGATATGGCTTCTCTGCTATTTTATTTAATCTGCTGCAAAATCTCACATTGTGCACATTACATATTTAGTCTTACAATGAAGATGAGGGAAATAACCCTCTATAAGGCAGACTAGATCACACCAGGGTCCTTAGCCTATGACCTAACCCTCGAGGACTCGCCTATTTGACTCTTCTACAATACTTATTATACTTGACAACATAGATCATCCTCTACCACAACCCACCAAAAACAACCACAACAACAACAAAAACAACAACAACCCTCTCTAGACCTCCTAGGTATTTATTTATAATATTTTAAAGGCTTATAGCCATTACAATCCTTAAAAAAATCCCCAACCCTATCATGGTTAGTGTAGTGTCCCCAAGGCCGAGCCTTTGTAAATCTGAGGTATGAAATGAACTGTAAATATGTGCTATAGGCTGGTGAGCCAAGTTTTGTATAAGCTGGTAGGCTTATGTGATTGTTAGGCCAGAGAGCCTAAGGGCTGAAGGCCAAGGGCCTGATTTTGTACCTGTATGTATGCAACACATTAATAAAATATAAACACCACCGGGTGCAGACCGACCACGATGAATGAGTGAAGGGGGACTGAGCATCCACAGAGTGGGCAAGGAATTAGGGGCTGGAAGGTGGAAAAAGGGGCTAAGTGTTGAGCCTAGGGGATAAGCCTAGGGGGCTTAAGCCTGGGAATAATATTTTAATATTATCCCCAAAAGACATGTGCATTTTATGTTTATCCTAAGTTCCTGGCAAGGGGAAAGCGTGTAAAGGCATGCGGATGGAACGCATGCAGTTCCAAGGGTGACAAGTGTCCACCCTGATGCATGCAAATAAAACATATGAGGTAAGCCGTGAGGGGGATCTCTCATCCATTCGACCCGACTGTCCTGAGCATGAACCATGTAACCTCTGCAAGAGACCCCGTGCAATCCTGAAATGGGGAAAAAAAGCATGTGTTTGTTCTGCAAAATCCGTGTACACCCTCTGTTCTGAGAGCTGAGAAGATTGTGTTCGTCTGAAAAGCTAGTTCACTCTTTACCCGTTCTGAACCAGGGAGACTGTGTAATTCCCTGCGTGGATTTTTGTCACGCGTTCCCAGAATCGACACTGTGAGACCTTGCCGCCATTGCTGAGCTTGTGTGAGAAGCCCGAGTCTGTATTCCCGGTTGAGTGTGGTGGTCATGCAGAACTGTACTGCGCGTGGCTTGCTGGCCAGTGCAAGTTGTGATTGAGCCTGTGCATGACCTCTCTCCAGGTGAGGGAGGTGACTGTTGTTGGAAGAGGTAGGTTGTTAGGTCTGTGAGAAACTCTTTCCAGGTGAGAGAGTTTTCTGGGAAGTGGTTTCTTCCAGAGAGTGTCTAGCACCAACTTCGGGCTCTGAGACTTCCTGATCCGACCTGTTGCCGAGACCCAGAGAGGGAGGTTAGCACCGATGGACTATTCTTGTGAAGGTGTATACTCCTGGCCGGAACATGCATGTGGGGAATGAGAGTCTGGTAGTAGTGGGCGTAAGATGGCATCTTGGTAAGAATCCTTCCGGATTTCGGTGTTGTTTTCCCTGTAACCTCAGCCTAGCCTAGGATTCCTTGCCTTGGGGTGGAGCTTATTCCCAGCTCGGCGGTGACCCACTGCTGAGCTGATGAGTAGTGCGGTCTAAGGCTGGGAGGTTCGTGGAAGGCCTGCACTTGGTTGGTGGAATCTACCACTATTTAAGATAAGTATATGACTATGCATTTATCACATTTTGCATGACTGTACTATATATGTTATCATGAGTTCTGCTGTGTGTATGAATTAATGTTAAATGCTATCGATTGTTAATTTTAGCAGTAAATAACATGTTTTACTCTGATCTTAAATGAGTTTAATTGTTGAAATGCATGTGGATTATATAATGTCTGTATGAGCTTTGTATTAAGGGGTGTTATAGTTCCCTTTTATAGCAATTAAGCCACTGTAGCGAAAAGGGTGCGCTACAGTTTGGTATCAAAGCCAATGTGTTATTCCACGTAGTAACACCTACATGGTAGTGAGTGTAAAGGGGTGTTACAGTTTGGTATCAGAGCCAAGGTTTCGACACTGAGCCTAGATGGGCCAGTGGAGCAGTCTTTGGACCGAGAATGCGAAGGGAAATTGGGTCTGGAGGACCAATTTTGGATCTTGGTTTGTTCTGAAGTTTCAAGTAGTTGCTTGACCGTGCTTACGAGCTCAAGAAGTATAGCGGCAAGTGAAACCACAGCTGGTGTGGTCTATGGCCACAGGGAGATAGGTCTCTAGACCAATGGTGTTAGAACCTTAGGATCTGTTCGGGAGGGAAGGCGAGCCCTCGTGACCGTCGGATCTGGAAAAATGTGCGTAGGGATTAAAATTCCTTTTGAAATACACAGGAATGTGGAAATCGCGATACGCGAAATTCTGAATTGGTTAGGAACCGTCTGAGCCGTCAGATCTCGGCCGCAAAACCCGTTAGCCGTTGGATCTGTCGGGATATGTCCGAAGGTTAAACCTGTGAGACTAGGTGTGAAAGCTCTGAAATAGATCTATACCATCCGAAAGACGGAGGACACGTGTCGTGAGATTTTCCATTTCAGGAAATCGGGAATCACGATATCGGGAGTCACGAAAGAGGTCGTGAATTTTCATGGTAAAAGTCCCGGGAATGATCTGAGCCATCCATCAGTTGGGACACGTGGGAGAGATCGGGAGCCCATCGGTATATCGGGGTTCGACATTTCGTGAATCCTGAAGAGAAGGTACCCGAAACATTTGAAATTGTGAAATCGTGAATTAGCGAGAAGCGGCGAGGACTGTCCATTCTTGGGGACGCGTGGCCGAAATCGAGGCATTCGAGAAAGTTCCAGAAGGAGAGTCATCCATCGGGAAATCGGTGTTCGGGGAATCGCGAATCCTGAGGACATATGTGTTTCGGCATTGGAAAGTCCGAAACCCCGATACGAGGTATGACTGTGGTCATATAAGGGGAGCTCGTGTGAACCACGAGTCTAGCCCAGAGGGCTAATGGTAGTTAGAGTGCATCGGCGTTTGGAATCTCGAAATGCCGAAAGGAATTGCGCCGTAGATCTAAGAAAGATCTAACCGTTGGATGTTACTACTAAAAATGTACGTGGACACATGGAGATGTACCACGTGCCAGTAGGCTGAGAATAGAAGCGAGAGAGGTGGGACCTGTTGCCATCGTTAAAAGCGATGTGGACCCTCGTGAACGTGCTACGTGTCACCCTAGTTGTGGGTGACCACTGTACTATGTGGGCCTGGAGGGTAATTTAAATCAGAATTTTGGAAGTCGGGAGTTAGAAAGGAAAGCAAGTTTGAAATCCCCGTGGACCAAAACCCCGAAACCTGAAGTCCCGAATTTCCGAAGTGCCGAAAATGAAAGCTTCGAAAACCTGAAAAATGAAGTCCTGAAATTGCAGAGCCGAACGAGAACTTAGAAAACTTATTTGAATCAAAATGTATTTCGTTCTTGTTCTTATTGGCTTATAAATGTTATGAATTGTTCCGGAAGGAGTAATGGCCTGACAAACTTCGAATTCAATTGCACAGTGCATGTGCAGTGTTCAACAGAGGTCAGGACTCCAGTTAAACAACGCCGAGTATGGAGTTTGGAAAGGTGCAGATTACCCCCGAAATAGAATATGAATAGGAAGGAAAGGATGTTAACCTGGGAATCGAAGGATCGAACTCCAATGGGCATGGAAAAGAGAAGGATAAGGAAGGACACATAATGAAAATCATTGAAGGATTGCAAAGAGAGGCCCAAGCTCGCCGAGCTGATAGCCGAAAGTTTATGAAAGTCATGGATCGACAGGGTTCCCTAAACTTAAAATTCTTGAAGAGCCTGGAAAGAATAGAGAAGAAAATCAAGAAGGAAAGAGACTCAAGTACGACGGAGAGTCGCAGAACCCATGGGAGAAGAATTAGGTCGAGGAGAGGTAGTCGACATCTTAGCCGCTCCCAAGGACATTCTGATAGGAAGACACATAGCAGTTCAAGCCCATCCCCTACCAGAAAACATCGAAAATATGGAAAGGAGGAATTGAAGGGAGAGATGAACAAGATTAAGCCTCCAACATTCGATGGAGAACATAAAAAGGAGGAAGATGCTGAGACATGGTTGCTTGGCATGAATAAATACTTCCAACTGTAGAATTATTCTGCCCATGCAGAAGGAATAATTGCAATGTACCAACTGAAAGGAAAAGCATCCATGTGGTGGGATCAGTTTGTGCAGGTGTAGCACATCAGAGAGAAAGAGGTCACTTGGAAGGAATTTAAGAGG
>JZKD02S2084201.1:39559-50030 GCA_000966675.3 Picea glauca
GAATATGTGCATCTGTTTCCTTTTATTTCTAACAAATGCTTGGATATTACGCTTGCCCACTTGACCTTGTCTGGGGGGATTGACAGGATGCCCTAGTAAGCTTGTGCCCGTAGGTTTTTGTTTGCCACTGGGGAGGTCTTCTGAAAAGCCATCGTCCACTCCCATCATGACACTACTTTTTCATTTTGCTTCCCGCCCATCTATCCCTTGCACTTGTTCGGGCAATGGGTTGACCTATTTACAGGATTGCACCTTACCTCATGGGAAGAAGGGGCTAAAGGCCCAGAAGGTAAAAGCAAGCTGGAAAAATATAAAAGTCTAAGAATAAAACCTTGAGATGCTTTGCCCAGGGATTCCCCGAGAAAGCAATAAAAGGTTTCTTAGCAAGAAACAAGAGGGACCTGTAAAAAATAACAAAACAAGACTTAGTTAGAGGATAGGGGGTCTCATCACGAGCCATCCTATTAGGTCTATGGGTACCTAATAGGATAGGTATGACATTACCACCATTTGGTTACCATGCTAGGGTAGTGACTCTTGGTTGCATGGCCAAGGGAAAGGGGGTCTCATCATGAGCCAACCTTCTCATTTCTGCAAAAGTACTTATGGGTAACACTGTCACCACTGGTCACCACGCTAGGACAGTGTCCCTTGATTAGCCTCTTGAATAAAAAACAATAAAAGAACAAAAGAATAAAGACATGGGGTTGGAAAGATTTGCATCTAGGACAGGTGCAACTCGCCTTCTACAAAGGCACCCACAGGTAAAACCCTGCATCCTCTGCTCCCACTGCACCCACTTGCCAGGACATTCCTTGACCACCTCACCCACTTACATGGCTTCAATGAGTTCTCTTCCGGAAACTTTTCTTTTCCAATGGACACTAGCCCAATAGGACGCCTTGTCATATTCTCCAAACTTGTATTGTAGGCTCGTGTAATGTCTTTGAGCTTTTAAATGATGTATTAGGGATTTTATGCACATGTTTAATAATATTGATGATGAGATGTGATTGACATTGCTATGATCCTTGTGACTTATGAGCCCACGAAGGGCGTAGTTGTTGATGTGCAGGATCATGCTCGGTGGACACGTACCATTCTGGATCGGTACACATGGGGAGATGATTAGTTCTCGCCTCCATGGGGCTGAAGAGCTCATCAGATGGATGTTGAGACTCCATCAGGGGGTAGAGACATGACAGAGATGGATCAGGGGCTTTGCACTAGAGAAGAGGAGGACATTCCACCAGAGGCACCCTAGCAGAGCTTAACCTAGGGGGGTTGTGCCCTCTCCACTGGAGCGTTGGCCTTGGAAAGCCTAGGACGTCACCCTTGATGATCATGACATCATCTAGCCTTGTGGACGTCTTGGGAGGTATATTTGGCAGTGTTGGCATGTATGGCAAGGTGGAGAAGCCCAAGGAGGTTGAACTTTTCAAAACAAGATGAGCCATTCGAGGGTTTAGGTATGGATACTTATAAAAAACCTAATTTTGAAGATTCCTTATTTGTCTTCAGCACACCAATTTCAGAAAGTCAAGATATGACTGAACCCAGATTTGATTACTTCGGCCAAACAGATAGGGACCTGGAAACGAGGTTTGAAGAGCCCTGGGTACATAATGGAGCCAACTTAACCACTAGTATGTCCTATATCTTACAAAGGGTTAAAAGAATTCGTGAAATGTTGGAAATTCCTTTTCTGACAAAGCAAGACCCGGATAACCAATTATCGTTCAAATGGACTTCCACACTGTTACAGACTGGTCATTTTGAGCAAGATGAGCAAACACCCTCTCTCTTATTAACAAATGATCTTGGACCTAGTGACTATAACTCGGTGGATCCACGCTTGTTTGAAGATTGGCCCACTCTTCCTTTGACATAAGAGGATACAAATTGGGGTGATTATCCCGATGATACCTCTGACATCTTTGAAGATTGGGATGATTATTGTCCTACACAAGGAGATGGCTATTCAGTAAAGAAAGAAGTTGTTTTCGTTAAGTAGGAAGAAAATGTTTTCAGGGACATTGAAGTCCATGACCAAATAAACTACATAGGCCATGTTATATAAGCCCCCCAAATTTGCCTCAACATCACTCCTGAGGAACACCGAGAAGAAATGAAACATGCAACAAGGAAGGATCCATGCTTGTTTCAAGATTGGCCCACTCTTCCCTTGACATAAGAGGATACAAATTGGGGTGATTATCCCGATGATACCTCAGACATCTCTGAAGATTGGGATGATTATTGTCATACACAAGGAGATGGATATTCAGTAAAGAAAGAAGTTGGTTTCATTAAGTGGGAAGAAAATATTTTCAGGGACATTGAAGTCCATGACCAAATAAACAACATATGCCATGTTGTAGAAGGCCCCCAAATCTGCCTCAACATCACTCCTGAAGAACACCGAGAAGAAATGAAACAGGCAACAAGGAAGGTTAGAATGGAAATAATAAACAATTTGGACCCTGAGTCAAGGGAGAAGTTGGCGAAACGATAATTTCAGGTATATAGGCAAAATAAACTAAACCAACCCCCCCTTACCATTCCTACAATGACTCAATCAAAGCCTTCAACTTCGAACCTTACTCCTCCTGAAACACCCAAGACCAAAAGGGCAGACTTGGACTTTTTGACTTCGAAGGGGCATTATCCAAAATGCACGTGACCATCCTTCTGAAAGAAGTCATTAAGGTGCCATCTATTAAATAGAGATTTGATAAATTCTTCAAAGGGTCGGATGAACCTATGGATCCTCCTATTATGTTACAAGCTGGTCACTTTAGGGTCCAGTATGACAAACACCCGCCCTTCTTCATGACCTTGCTAATGAATAATAAAAGCCTTAACAATTGCATGTTAGATTCAGGCGTCGGTGCTAACATGATGTCTTTCAAGGTCATGAAACAATTAGGCTTGAAAGTCACACGACCTTACAAAAATGTGTGTGGCTTCGAATCCAAAGCCATACCCACACATGGAGTAGTTGAAAATGTAGACGTCCTAGATGTGTGGGGAATGTTGTTGTCTAGGAAATTTGCCTCAATGTTGGGTGGCACCCTTGAGATGGACCTCACTAATGTGAATTTACCTTTGAAAAATGGAACAATAGGTCATCTCCCAAATGTGCCAGTAACCAGAACCCATGTTCAAGAAACTAGTCACCCCGTCAAAAATAATAAAGCACACGAGCAAGTCATCGGAGATCTTCCTAAATCTTCTCCTAAAGATGTCCCTTTTGCAAAAAAAGGAAGATCAGATACAATGGCCCACAAAAGAAAGATACCTGCAACTCCTAGACAAGTATAAGATAGGGAAGTCGGACCATGAAGTTAACAGGAAAAGATGACATATTGATTCAACCTTCCCAACAAGAAGTCTTTACAGCAGAATCCGACCCACTTCCCTCTACACAATACACCAGGGTTGTTAAGGAATGACCAATTCCAAAATCAGAGAGTACATAGAGGGGGATGTAGTATGGATGTGGGATACCAATAAAGGGGAGCCTTCTAATGTCAAAAGAAGTACTAAATTTTGGCTTGGCCCTTTCAAAGTTGGAAAAAAGTCGGTTAATGACTCTTATTACCTGTCTACATTGGAAGGATGAAGATGCACAGTGTTGGTCAGCGGGCGCCTCCTCAAACCCCACCAAGGTGGGGGGACCTGACATGACAGGTAAGTACAGGTAAGTAGGTAGGCATTTTGCATTCATGTATTATACCATTTGCATTGCATATTAGTTTGCTTTCACATTCACACTATTGATTGTTTTCTTTTAGTCTTATATATATTATATGTATGGTGGGGTGGCAATACCACCCCAATTGGTTACTGATGTTTCTATCGAGATCAATCAGGTAAACAGGTTATGCCATAGATGCTGAGGTTCTCATGCACTCTACGGTGAGCACATGTCCCCGAGTTGGACCAGATGTTATCCCCCACTTTTAGGGATAACTAGGAGATCATGTCTCGAGGCCCATAGGTCCTAGACATGAAGTACCGAGAGACGGATCGACTTTAGCATGACCCTGGAGGGCCCACCTTTTCTTCATTTCAGCGCCTCTATCTTGTCAGCAGCAGTAGCATCGATCACCATTGGATTGGTCTTGTGTTAGAGAAGGCTCTTACTCTATGAGGTAATGAGTCCGGGTATCATGGTATGTGTCACTTTGATCATCAAAACCTTTGAATATGTGCATTTGTTTCCTTTTATATCTAACAAATGCTTGGATCTTATGCTTGCCCACTTGACCATGTCTGGGGGGATTGACAGGATGCCCTAGTAAGCCTGTGCCCGTAGGTTTTGGTTTTCCCTTGGGGAGGGCTTTTGAAAATCCATCGTCCACTCCCATCATGATACCACTTTTTCATCTTGCTTCCCGCCCATCTATCCCTTGCACTTGTCCGGGCAATGGGTTGACCTATTTACAGGATTGCACCTTACCTCGTGGGAAGAAGGAGCTAAAGGCCCAAAAGGTAAAAGAAAGATGGAAAAAGATAAAAGCCTAAGAATAAAACCTTGAGATGCTTTGCCCATGGATCCCCGAGAAAGCAATAAAAGGATTCTCAACAAGAAACAAGAGGGACCCGTAAAAAATAACAAAACAAGACCTAGTCAAAGGATAGGGGGTCTCATCATGAGCCAGCCTATTAGGTCCATGGGTACCTATCAGTATGACATTACCACCATCTGGTTACCATGCCAGGGTAGTGACTCTTGGTTGCATGGCCAAGGGAAATGGGGTCTCATCATGAGCCATCCTTCTCATTTCTGCAAAATTACTTGTGGGTAACGCTGTCACCACTAGTCACCATGCTAGGGAAGTGTCCCCTGATTAGCCTCTTGAAGAAAAAACAATAAAAGAGTAAAAGAATAAAGGCATGGGCTTGGAAAGATTTGCATCTAGGACAAGTGCAACTCGCCTTCTACAAAGGCACCCATAGGTAAAACCTTGCATCCTCTGCTCCCACTTCACCCACTTTCCAGGACATCCCTTAACCACCTCACCCACTTTTATGGCTCCGATGAGTTCTCTTCCGAAAACTTTCCTTTTCCAGTGGACACTAGCCCAGAAGGACGCCCTGTCATTTTCTCCAAACTTGTATTGTAGGCTCGTGTAATGTCTTTGAGCTTTTAAATGATGTATTAGGGATTTTATGCACATGTTTAATAATATTGATGATGAGATGTGATTGACATTGCTATGATCCCTGTGACTTATGAGCCCACGGAGGGCGTAGTTGTTGATGTGTAGGATCATGCCCGACGGACAAGTACGATTTTGTACCGGTACACATGGGGATATGATCAGTTCAGACCTCGATGGGGCTGAAGAGCCTATCAAATGGATGTTGAGACCCCATCAGGGGGCAGAGATAGGACAGAGATGGATTAGGGGCTTTGCACCAGAGAAGAGGAGGCTGTTCCACCAGAGGCACCCTGGCAGAGCTTGACCTAGGGGAGTTGTGCCCTCTCCACTGGAGCGTTGGCCTTGGAAGGCCTAGGATGTCACCCTTGATGAACATGACGTCATCAAGCCTTGTGGACGTCTTGGGAGGCAGATTTGGCAGTGTTGGCACGTGTGGCAGGTTGGAGAATCCCAAGGAGGGCTATCGTTTGCTCCAGGATGCTGCACTGGCCCTAGAAGGGGTTAACGTCTCCCTAAAAGGGCGATGACGTCTCTCTTTAGTTTGACTAGGGTTTAATTTTGAACATTTAATGTAAAACAATATGATTTTTAGTATTTTGGCCTTGTCAGCGTTTTCATGACCTCAAATGTAAAATTAGGTCATGGTACAGTATATATTGAGGGTTTTCACTCTCATTTTATCATCACCTTTCACTCACTCATTAGTGAGGTCTGAAATTAGCGCTACCCTTGGGTTCTTTGGCTGAAATTGTGAGGCTCACTTGTTGAAGGAAGACATTTTGGATCTCTTTTGGCATTTTCTGGCATATTTTTTGATGGAAGGTGTTACAACTAGGGTTTGCTATATTGTTTCTTGTTGAAATGTAAGTGATATTTTGCAAAACTTCTTGACTTAATGGTTGTATTGTTATTTCTTGCATTTATTGTTATAAATTTGTTGAATAAACCCTAGGTGACAAGCACACATTGTAGGTCCTTGTTTCATGTCCCCGTCAAGAGTTTTCAAAGATTATTTGAAGAGAGAAAGAGCCTAGCCTTAGCTACACTCTTTCCCCATCTTCTCCTACTAGTCATTTTTCTTTTCTGAGCTAAGAAGAAGGAGATGCATCAGTGTCTAGTCCTGCTACACCTTGATGAGCCGATTTTCTAGGGTTTGCCGGTGAAGCCTTTCCATAGCAACACGTTGCCTTGTAAACCCTTTTGTCTTAGTCTCATGCCATTTTTCAGAGCTAGCCAGTTTTTCCATTGACCTAAGGAAGGAGGAGAGAGAACTAAGGCCTAGTTCCCCTACACCAAAGTGAGCCTCTCTCCCCTAGGATTTTTGTCCTTGAGACCTTGCTGTAGCAACAACTCAAGGCTTAATCCTCCTGTGCTTAGCCTTATTATCTTCCTTGATCCTTCAACTCTTGCGTCCTCCCTTTGACTCCATTAACCCTCGGAAACACACTTATCTAAGACCTAGCTTGTGAGTATTATGATCAAAACCACTCTCAATACTTTGAATGAAACCCTAACTATTCGAACCCTAGCCTAGGACTAACCCTACTAACTACGTGATGTCATCATCTCTTGCTATAAACATCATTGTGCAGCTAACGTTTCACTTTTGAGAAATTGAATGGTTGTCTAAGGGAATTTACTTGAATGAAGTGTTGATTATCACATTGAATGCCACGTTTTCTCAGCATTTATTGAAGAAGTGACGTTTATTATCATTGCTATTTCATAAACATTGACTCCGTCAATATTTATTATTCAATTGCTTATATCAGATAGTCATTATTACATGAAGTACTAACCAAGTGAACAAGATTGCATATATAATTTTCTTGTTGCTTTGTCTCAGGCAGGTGTATCTCTCTTTTTGGTTATACTTTATTATTGGTTGTTAGCCGGACTATCTGCGCGGTTGTGACTTGTGAGGGGGGAAACTTACCTTTATCTTACAATACTTTGCCTTCTCAAAACCCCAGGTCACCGGGGACATCTCCCCTAGGCCTTACCTCCCTAAACAGAAAGAACCATCCCATTGAGGTGACATTGGGTGGGATTGGTTCCAGTTACGCTAGTTTGACCGCTCTTCATCCATTTACTATCCTAACTACAAACTGTGCGATAACAATATGAAAAACCTTCAAAGTCAAGTAGCAGATCTTACAAGCATGTTGGCCAGTCATAGAATAATACAAAGAGAAGTGTCTGATGAGGAGATAGACCAAGGAAATGTAGATCGACATATAGAACATGAAGAACACGAAGAAGAACAATTAGAGCATGTGTCTTTTGAAGAAAGGATGCTTAGGGCTCTAGAAGGGAGAAATGATAAGATCAAGATGGAAGTTTCATAATATGCAGGGAATCTTAAACCAGGGGAGTTAATAGATTGGTTGAATGCTATGGATAAATTTTTTGAATGGCAGCCTATGCCAGAGGAAAAGAAGGTGAAATTTGCATGCACCAAGTTGAAGGTTTACGGCATGATTTGGTGGGATCATGTGCAAAAAGACAAAGTAAGAAAAGGAAAAGACAAAATTAAGACTTGGAGCAAGATGGGAAAAAAATTGCGAGAAATCTTTCTGCCTCTAGACTATGCCCAAACCCTTTTTCATAAATTTTAGAACTTGAAGCAAAACCTATTCACCATGGAGGAACTCACAAACGAGTTTTATCAGTTCTCCATTCGCGTGAATCACCAAGAAACTGATGAGCAATTGGTTGCAAGGTATGTGACTTGTTTAAAATTTTCTATTCAAGATGAACTAAGCATGCATAAAGTCGCAGCGTGGAAGCGACATATCAATTAGCCTTAAAGGTCCAAGAAAAGCTAAACTGACAATTCGCTCAAAGGAATAGAGGAGGAAGGAGGGGTACATCGTTTGCCTGACGGGGTGGTTTTAACTATGGCAGAGGCGAATCATCCCAAGGGGCTGAGAAAGAAGAATATAGTTGACAACATAACTTGAATCAACCACGAGGAAAAGGATTTCAAAGGGGTAGAGGTTACGGTGGTGGTAGAGGAGGACTGTATGTGTGTTTCAGGTGTGGTGTAGAGGGTCATCGAGCATTTGAATGCCCAAGTTATAACATGAAAGATTCAAAGCAAGGATAACAACCTAGTTTGAACTTGGTCCAAGCTGAGAATGAAGAAGAAGGAGTTGAATATGAAGTTCCACCTGATATGGGGGAGAGTCTCATAATACAGAGGTCCATGGTGATTATCGAAAAAGAGCAAAGGCAGGGTAGCGACAATGAAGATTCTTGGCTTTGAAACAAATATTTTTTGAACCAGATGTACTTATGGGGGAAAGGTATGTCAAGTTATTATTGATAGTGGAAGTTGTGAGAATATGGTTTCCAAAGAGATGGTAGATAAGTTGAAATTACGTTGTGAAACACATCCCCATCCTTATTGAATTGCATGGTTCAAGAAGGGGAGTGAAGTCACCATTAATAAAAGATGTTTGATCAAGTTTTCCATTGGTAAGACTTATAAAGATGAAGTATGGTGTGATGTCATTCTGATGGATGCATGCCATCTGTTATAGGGGAGGCCTTGGCAATATGACAGAAAAGTCATGCATGATGGAGGACAAAATACCTACGCCTTTTGGAAAGATGGATTGAAAGTCATCTTATTGCCCCTTAATGATGAGGGAGAAACTGAGAATATGTTGTTAGAAAGAGAGTTTGTTAATGAAACAAAGGCAACAGGATTTTGCTATGCGTTAATTGTGCAAAAAGAAGCCATGGAAGACATACCAATTCCTACTGAAGTGGCCAAGTTACTAGAAGAATATGTTGATGTTATCCCTAATGAACTACTTGATGGTCTTCCACCAAAGAGGGATTTTCAACATCACATTGATTTGATCCCGAGATCATCTTTACATAATCAGGTAGCCTATAGGATGAGTCCTACACAACATGCAAAGCTCAACTGACAAGTGACGAAACTCATAAAGAAAGGTTTGGGAAGAGAAAGCATGAGTCCATGTGTTGTACCAACATTGTTGACTCCAAAAAAGGATAATACATGAAGGATATGCACATAAAGCAGAGCAATCAATGAAATTACAATGAAATATAGGTTTCCTATACCGCGGTTGGACGACATGATGGATGTGCTATTTGGAGATAAATATTTTAGTAAGATTGATTTGCGAAGCGGATACCACCAAATCCAGATTTGCGAAGGGGATGAATGGAAAACTGCCTTCAAGACCAGGGATGGACTATATGAATGGATGGTGATGCCATTTGAGCTGTCCAATGCTCCTAGCACTTTCATGCGGCCGATGAATACTATTCTTCGACCTTATATTGGTAAGTTTGTTGTTGTGTATTTTGATGACATCCTAGTTTTTAGTAACAAAAAATGAGATCACCTGCAACATTTAAAAATGATATTGGGCGCATTGAGAAAAAATGAACTTTATGCAAACCTGAAGAAATGTAGCTTCCTGCAAGAAAGTTTGGTGTTCCTGGGTTTGGTCATCTCGACAGACGGAGTCAAGATGGATTCAGAGAAGGTCAGGGCAATTATTGAGTGGCCTAGTCCTAGGAGCATCACAAAGGTAAGAAGTTTTCATGGGCCGGCCACTTTTTACAGAAAATTTATTAGAATTTTTAGCAGTATTGTAGCACCCAACAGATTGCACCAGAGGAAAGACATTCATGTGGACCAAGGAAGCTGAGGAAAGTTTTAAGTTTCTGAAGAAGAAGGTAACTAAGGCACCCATATTACCCTTATCAAATTTTGATAAAGTGTTTGAGGTAGACTGTGATGCTTCACATGTAGGCATTGGAGCTGTACTTAGCCAAGCAGGTAGATGAATTGCATTCTTTAGTGAAAAGTTGAATGAGGTAAGAAAGAACTACTCCACATATGATGTAGAATTTTATGCAATTGTGCAAGAATTGCGACATTGGAGGCATTATCTAGTGTTGAAGGAGTTTGTGTTATTTACCATTCATATTGCATTAAAATATGTAAATACCCAAAAGAAATTGAACAATAGACATGAAAAATGGGTCTCTTTCTTAAAAGGCTACACCTTTGTTTTGAATAACAAATTAGGATGGCAGAATCAAGTTGTAGATGCTTTGAGTCTGTGCATTGTTCTTTTGACAACCATGGAAAGTCAGGTAATTGGGTTTGTTGCATTAAAGGATCTCTATGCATTTGATAATTGTTCGTGCTCTTTTCGTCAATGAGTGAGCAAAAAGCGAGCACTTACATGCCTAGTTGGGCTCTTCTAGTCATGACAGCTGCAATGCAAAAGGTTAGAAAGAAAATAGTA